>JAODAL010007168.1:0-127463 GCA_025379985.1 Phyllomedusa bahiana | reverse complement strand
TCCTATATAGATTAAAAGCAATACATGCCAAATACAACGTATAGTTCTGCACAAAAAAACATTTCTGAAATCACCTCTGAGATAGCACATGACTCCTTACCCTTTCTTGATCTTCGTATTTTTAGAAATCAAGAAGGCGCTTTGTCTACCACTATCTATCGAAAACCCACGGCTACTAACTCTCTTTTGAAGTGGGAGAGTTGCCACCCCTACCCCCTTAAGAAGGGCATCCCACGTGGACAGTTCTTGCGGTTGAGGCGGAACTGTTCATCTGTTGATGACTTCAAAAGAGAGGCAGCTGACTTGAGGACACGATTTTTGGCCAAGGGCTATCCCGACTATGTCCTAAGACAGGCTTATAAGCATGCCCTTAAAAAAGACCGGACGCAACTTTTGACATCTAAACCAGTATTGGATCCTGATTTGGATACTACAATACGCATTGTGGGAACCTTTGACAGTGCAGCTCCCTTGATTCGACAGTCCTTGAAAAAACACTGGCATATCTTGAAGATGGACCCTGACCTTAGGGACTGTATTGATGAAGTACCATCAATCTCGTACCGTCGAGGGAGAAACCTGAGGGACCATTTGGTCAATAGCCACTTTGTATCTCCTAAAAAGGAGATGTGGCTATTTAGGCCCAATGGTTCCTACAAATTGGCAATGCTCTTTCTGTGACTACATTAGAAAAGACACTGATTTACTGACGACAGTGGTACTAAGACATTCCACATAAATCAGTTCATTAATTGTAAGTCCTCTTTTGTTGTTTACTTGGTGACATGTAGTTGTGGACTTAGATATGTGGGTAAGTACCATCGAGACAATTACGCCGGAGAATTGGGGAACACCTGGGGGATGTCCGTCTAAAATGGACACATCTATTGCCCGACATGTGAATTACGTCCACGGTGGCAACCCAGAATGTCTCAAATGGAGAGGCATATATCGTATTGTTCCCACTCCAAGACGTGGCAATTTAGATCAGCTATTATTACAAAAAGAATGCTATTGGACCTTTGTACTGAATACTAGGGCCCCTTGTGGCCTGAATGACCAGCTAGATTTCAGTAGCTATTTTTTGAATCATTCTTAAATGCATCATGTGGAGGAGTGTACTCATGTATTCTTTTGACACGTTTTATACACCTAAATAGCATACTGACTTGGATGTGCTTTTCCTGTGTGCACGCACTGTTCTAAATAATATGTTCTATGACTTTGTTACATTAAGTAGGATTTTGCATCGAATTAAGACCTTACTATTTATATCTGCATTGATTTATATCTAAGTACTGTATATTAACATCATATATACACAAATACATATACTCTTTGCCTTTGGATAGTCTTGTTTAAGGTAGATTGCTTTTTCCTGCTAATAAATGCCGGTCTATATGCTATAAAACAGGGTTACATCAGCCATCGATGTAATCACTGGTCTTCAGCACGCTCCTAAACATATTGCGGCGATGCGCTTGATCTGCGCATGCGTCGTCACTATGGACGCGCTTTCTAACAAGTTACTAGCCGCGGCCGCATTACACTGCGTCACGAGAGCGCCGCTGTCACGCGCGCATAAATCTCGTGCATGTACTGGCTCTCGTCGTCTCCTTTACGGGACAGCCGATGCGGGCGCTGCCCGTACAGGGTGAGAGACGGACATTCCCAAGATACGGAGTAAGTCTATGCATAAGGGCCCCTTTGACTTGTGGACTATTAGCGTTGTCTAGAGTCACTGATTGTGACTTTTTTCTTTTCTTTTCCTACAGCTTGGAGATTAACTCTTTGTATGGACTACTGAAGTCAAACTATAGGGGTGGTATGTAAAGAAATCAAATGTACACCTAGACTCTAGTGTCCAGCTATGAGTATTTGTCTAAGTTATAAAAGGGTACTCTAACACATTTGTCATCTTTGTGTTTTGATTGACACCTTATGCTTTTTATTCTTCTGATTCTATTTATCTACACATATTTTTCCAATTGTCCCCTGATGAAACCAATTATGAAACTAATGGATGGTAGAAACATGTTGGGACTAGATATACAGGGGCGTTGCTAGGGTCCCAATACATCCGGGGCCCGGGCCCTTTGGTTATGTTCACACGGCTTATTGCGGCGAGTATGGTAAACCCCCGCAATAAGCCGTGTGTTTTGGAACCACACGCTGCTTCCCCTGTGCATACAATACGACATGTAATCCATAGTTCTCTAGGAGAGCTATGAATTACCGTAATTGCGGTGCGCATATCGGGCGTATTGAAGCGCAAATACGCGGAGAAATGCGCCCCGCAATTGACGCAGTGTGAACATATATTCATACATACACACACACACACACACACTCAGACAGACACACACTCAGACAGACACACAGATACACACACTCAGACAGACACACTCAGACAGACACACACTCAGACAGACACACAGATACACACACACACTCAGACACACACACTCAGACAGACACACACTCAGACAGACACACAGATACACACACACACTCAGACACACACACACACACTCAGACAGACACACAGATACACACACACACACACTCAGACAGACACACACTCAGACACACACACACTCAGACACACACACACTCAGACACACACACACTCAGACAGACACACACTCAGACACACACACACTCAGACAGACACACAGACAGACACACACTCAGACACACACACACTCAGACACACACCCACACTCAGACACACACCCACACTCAGACACACACTCAGACACACACACACTCAGACACACACACACTCAGACACACACACACACACACACTCAGACACACACACACTCAGACACACACTCAGACACACACACTCAGACAGACACACACTCAGACAGACACACACTCACACACACAGACACACACACTCAGACAGACACACACTCAGACACACACACACTCAGACACACACACACTCACACACTCAGACACACACACTCAGACAGACACACACTCAGACAGACACACACTCAGACAGACACACACTCAGACACACACACACACTCAGACAGACACACACACACTCAGACAGACACACACACACTCAGACACACACACTCAGACAGACACACACACACTCAGACAGACACACACACTCAGACACACACTCAGACACACACACACACACACACACAGACACACACACTCTCAGACAGACAGACACACACACACTCAGACACACACACACTCTCACACACACACACACACACAGACACACACACACACAGACACACACTCAGACAGACACACACTCAGACAGACACACACACTCAGACACACACTCAGGCACACACACACTCAGACACACACTCAGACACACACACACTCACACACACAGACACACACACTCTCAGACACACACACACACAGACACACACACACACAGACACACACTCAGACAGACACACACTCAGACAGACACACACACTCAGACACACACTCACACACACACACACTCAGACAGACACACACACTCAGACACACACTCAGACACACACACAGACACACACACACACTCAGACACACACACACACTCAGACACACACACACACTCAGACACACACACTCAGACACACACACACTCACACACACACTCAGACACACACACACACACTCAGACACACACACACACACACTCAGACACAGACACACACACTCAGACACACACACACTCAGACACACACACACTCAGACACACACACACACACACACACTCTCAGACACACACACACTCTCAGACACACACACACTCTCAGACACACACACACACTCAGACACACACACACACTCAGACACACACACACTCTCAGACACACACACACTCTCAGACACACACACACTCTCAGACACAAACACACTCAGACACACACACACACTCAGACACACACACACACTCAGACACACACACACACTCAGACACACACACACTCTCAGACACACACACACTCTCAGACACAAACACACTCTCAGACACAAACACACTCTCAGACACAAACACACTCTCAGACACACACTCAGACAGACACACACTCAGACACACACACTCAGACACACACACACACACACTGAGACACACAAAAATACACTCAGACACACACACACTCAAACACACACACTCAGACACACACACACTCAGACACACACTCAGACACACACACACACTCAGACACACACACTCAGACACACACTCTCAGACACACACACTCAGACACACACTCTCAGACACACACACACTCACACACACACTCAGACACACACACACACTCAGACACACACACACTCACACACACACACTCAGACACACACACTCAGACACACAACACCAAAATCAACCCACACAAACACCACACACACACACAACACAGACACACACACTCAACCACACACACACACTCAGACACCCACCACTCCATAGGGCACACACCCCTCAACAGACACACACACTTCAGACACACACAAAACCAGACACACACACACACTCAGACACCACACACTCCCGACACACACTCAGAGACAAAACTCAACACTCACTCTCAGACACACACACACACACACACTCACACACACACTCAGACACACACTCAGACACACACTCTCAGACACACACACACTCACACACACACACTCAGACACACTCTCAGACACACACACACTCAGACACACACACACTCAGACACAAACTCAGACACACTCTCAGACACACACTCTCAGAAAAACACACTCAGACACACACACTCAGACACTCAGTACAGTTTTTCATTATGAAGATATTGCTGTTTCCCTCCTATTACACTACGCAGTCCTTGTCTCTGCAGGGAGGCTCCTCACTCACTGGAGACCTCCGGGATGTGGGTACCCGTGGGAGTGCTGAAGCCCCTAGACAGGGCAGGACACTGCAGCTGCAGGAGATGCTCCGGAGCAGAGATCACAGCAGGGGCGGAGCCTCTCACTGCCGGACAGTGTGCTGTGCCCCGGAACTTTTCCCGACTCTGGCAGTGTGAGCAGCCTGTGCCCCTCCTCAGCCCCGTCATCTCCTGCAGTCGCCTCCCTCCCTCCCTGCACCTAGCAACCATCCTGAGCTGTGAGTGCGTCCAGAGCATACAAACACAGCTCAATAGAACGTCGCTGCTGCAGGCCCGCAGCCGGCGGTCTGAGACTCGGGGCACAGGCAGCTTTGTTCGGGGCTTGTGCCCCAAATAAACCTGCCTAGCGACGCCCCTGTATATGTTTAGGATGAGACTTTTGGATTAGATTTAATTCGCTTCCTTTGTAGGGCCCCTTATTGTAGGGTCAGGTTGTGGACAGGTACGCCCTTATTGGGGCGATTATCCTGTATTTATTTGGTGTCAGGATAGGGTTGAATAGTTTATCACCATAACCTTTGAATTTGTGTCTGCTCTCCCTTATATTCAGGAGAAGTAAAAGCTATTGAATATTTTTAATATTTTAGAAATTAAAAGTTATGTTTTAAGGCCTGTCTTTCCTCTTCCTTTTGTGATTTATACTTTTTGGCTAAGAGGTTTTCATTCCTTGCATTTATTTAGCTAGAATTTATTTGGTTTATTTTGGTTCTGTTACGGCATGGCAGGTTTCTTATCCAAAGGCCCGTGTATGGACCAATGGTCCCTCGAATCCAAAGATGTATTTTCAGAAAAGACGATAATTCAGCCTCAATATCTCCCTACTTTATCGATAGCTTTTAAAGAACTTACGAAAACATACAGAGAACAAATAGCATCCTGGTGGGAAGTTGATAGTCTCCAGAGTTACATCCAGAATAATATTGTCCCCCGAGGTCTACGCATTTCTCTCATACCCTCTAGTCGGAACAAATCCCCCTCCTTTCTATCTAAGTGGGAGAAAGAGATCACTATTTGCTCCTTACGTCTTATGACCCTCCTTTTGGAGGAAGAAAAGGTAGCTCTAGAAGCCCTTAATACTAAACTAAAGGAGCAGATAGAACTTATACAAAAGTTTTCGAGTGAACCAGAGTTCACTACGAAAGAAAAAAACTTAAAGATTAATACAGAACGATTCCAACATCATTTAAAAGATCGGAAGCATCGCCAATTTATGCGAGATCTTGCCGACTTTAGAGATAATAAAGCATATCTGTGTCTTGGAAATAGGAATCAGAATAAAGAGATCCCAACCGACATCTCTTCAACTGATACGGAGATATCGGATTCTGAAAAGGAGGGGGTTTCTAGACCCTCGAGTTCACAAACTAGATCTAGGGGAAACTGAGGAGGAAAAAGAGGTTATCAGAGAAATAGAGGGGGCAATCAGCGTTTTTTAGATCCAAACAATCCATATCAATTGAGAGAACGCATCAACACTCCATCTAATCGAGTATAGATTCTTTACAAACAGGAGAGTCTCAGGTTATTAATCTGTCTGATCAGATATTGTCCCAGGACGAGATGGGTCAATTACTGAGGGGTCTATCATTTGTCCCTACAACAAAATTTAGGCTCTTTACTTGGACCGAAGACTTACATATGTTCGCAAGGAAGCTAAGTTGGAAAAAATTCTTTGCAATCAAAGATAAAAGAGAATGTTCCGAACTTGGCATCCCGCAGGATATGTTGCGGGATGTGAGATTATTGTTCGGTCTGGCAGATACTCCCCAGAATGATGTGGGTAAGGGTCCCTTTACCAACCTTAAGGGAAGGAATAGGAATATGCCTCCCATTAACGAAGTTTCCTGTGTGGACGTATTTATGAGTCTGGTCCTTAAAAATTTGGCAGAGATACAGGGGTCAAAATGGAGAAATCATTCGAGATCCGAATATGCGGCATTGCAGAAATTGTCAAAAAATCGTGAACTGTGTATGAAGCCGTCAGACAAGGGGGGCAACATTGTTGTCCTCAACCATCAACAATACCACAGTATGTGTATGAACTTGTTGTCTGACAAGAATTGTTATGCACGATTACCGTCGGATCCCACTGTTAGGTTCCAATCGGAATTAAAAATCTTGCTAAAACGGGCTAAAGATGAGGAACTTATAGACCAAAAGGAGTTTAATTTCTTATATCCATGTACACCACAAGTTGCTACATTCTACGCCCTTCCAAAAATACATAAAGGGGTTTCCCCCCTAAAAGGCCGCCCCATCGTTTCGGGGATAAATTCCCTTAGTCAGAACTGCGGTGTCTATATAGACAAGAATTTTGGCGCCCTTTGTAGAAGCCCTGACATCCTTTACTAGAGACACCACAGATCTCTGAAAACGAATTGAGGGACTGACAATTGGCCAAGAGACATGGCTAGCCAGTATCGATGTGGAGTCACTCTACACCTCGATTCCACATGCCTCTGGATTGAAAGCGGTAGAGTTTTTTCTCTCTACTAGAGGTATACAACTAAGGGCCCATAGCAAGTTTGTGGTGGACCTACTACTCTTTACCCTCACAAGGAACTATTTCTTGTTTGATGGGGACGTCTTCCACCAGTTACGAGGTACTGCGATGGGAAGCGCTTGTGCGCCAGCATACGCTAATTTGTACCTCGGCTGGTGGGAGACATCTACCGTCTTTGGAGACTACCCTCCTTCCTTCTCTGAGCATATAGCCCTGTGGGCACGTTATATCGATGATATTTTTATCATCTGGAACGGCTCACAAGTACTATTCACAGAATTTTTAAAACAATTGAATGTGAATACATTCAATCTCAGATTCACCTCTGAGATAGCTCTTGACTCCTTACCCTTTCTTGATATTCGTATTTTTAGAAATCAAGAAGGGGCTTTGTCTACCACTATCTATCGAAAACCCACGACTACTAACTCTCTTTTGAAGTGGGAGAGCTGCCACCCCTACCCACTTAAGAAGGGCATCCCACGTGGACAGTTCTTGCGGTTGAGGCGGAACTGTTCATCTGTGGATGACTTCAAAAGAGAGGCAGCTGACTTGAGGACACGATTTTTGGCCAAGGGCTATCCCGACTATGTCCTAAGACAGGCCTATCAGCATGCCCTTAAAAAAGACCGGACGCAACTTTTGACATCTAAACCAGTATTGGATCCTGATTTGGATACTACAATACGCATTGTGGGAACCTTTGACAGTGCAGCTCCCTTGATTCGACAGTCCTTGAAAAAACACTGGCATATCTTGAAGATGGACCCTGACCTTAGGGACTGTATTGATGAAGTACCATCAATTTCGTACCGTCGAGGGAGAAACCTGAGGGACCATTTGGTCAATAGCCACTTTGTATCTCCTAAAAAGGAGATGTGGCTATTTAGGCCCAATGGTTCCTACAAATGTGGCAATTGCTCTTTCTGTGACTACATAGAAAAGACAACTGAATTTACTGACGACAGTGGTACTAAGACATTCCACATAAATCAGTTCATTAATTGTAAGTCATCTTTTGTTGTTTACTTGGTGACATGTAGCTGTGGACTTAGATATGTGGGTAAGACCACGAGACAATTACGCCGGAGAATTGGGGAACACCTGGGAGATGTCCGTCATAAAATGGACACATCTATTGCCCGACATGTGCATTCCGTCCACGGTGGCAACCCAGAATGTCTCAAATGGAGGGGCATATATCGTATTGTTCCCATTCCAAGACGTGGCAATTTAGATCAGCTATTATTACAAAAAGAATGCTATTGGACCTTTGTACTGAATACTAGGGCCCCTTGTGGCCTGAATGACCAGCTAGATTTCAGTAGCTATTTTTTGAATCATTCTTAAATGCATCATGTGGAGGAGTGTACTCATGTATTCTTTTGACACGTTTTATACACCTAAATAGCATACTGACTTGGATGTGCTTTTCCTGTGTGCACGCACTGTTCTAAATAATATGTTCTATGACTTTGTTACATTAAGTAGGATTTTGCACCGAATTAAGACCTTACTATTTATATCTGCATTGATATATATCTAAGTACTGTATATTAATATCATATATACACAAATACATATACTCTTTGCCTTTGGATAGTCTTGTTTAAAGTAGATTGCTTTTTCCTGCTAATAAATGCCGGTCTATATGCTATAAAACAGGGTTACATCAGCCATCGATGTAATCACTGGTCTTCAGCGCGCTCCTAAACATATTGCGGCGATGCGCTTGATCTGCGCATGCGTCGTCACTATGGACACGCTTTCTAACAAGTTACTAGCCGCGGCCGCATTACACTACGTCACGAGAGCGCCGCTGTCGCACGCGCATAAATCTCGTGCATGTACTGGCTCTCATCGTCTCCTTTACCAACAGCCGATGCTGCGCTGCCCGGACAGGGTGAGAGACGGACATTGCCAAGATACGGAGTAAGTCTATGCATAATGGCCCTTTGACTTGTGGACTATTAGCGTTGTCTAGAGTCACTGATTGTGACTTTTTCTTTTCTTTTCCTAACAGCTTGGAGATGAACTCTTTGTATGGACTACTGAAGTCTACTATAGGGGTGGTATGTAAGAAATCAAATGTACACCTAGACTCTAGTGTCCAGCTATGAGTATTTGTCTAAGGTATCATAGGTACTCTAACATATTTGTCATCTTTGTGATTGATTGACACCTTATGCTTTTTATTCTTCTGATTCTATTTATCTACACATATTTTTCCAATTGTCCCCTGATGAAACCAATTATGAAACTAATGGATGGTAGAAACATGTTGGGACTAGATATATGTTTAGGATGAGACTTTTGGATTAGATTTAATTCGCTTCCTTTGTAGGGCCCATTATTGTAGGGTCAGGTTGCGGACAGGAATGCCCTTATTGGGGCGATTATCCTGTATTTATTTGGTGTCAGGATAGGGTTGAATAGTTTATCACCATAACCTTTGAATTTGTGTCTGCTCTCCCTTATATTCAGGAGAAGTAAAAGCTATTGAATATTTTTAATATTTTAGTAATTAAAAGTTATGTTTTAAGGCCTGTCTTTCCTCTTCCTTTTGTGATTTACACTTTTAATTTAACATACATGAAAAAACTTTGAGATTCTTAGTTCACGTTTTTGATCAAAAAATGCTTAAGCCACCCACGAACTTACAACGTGATCTCAGGTTGGGTGGTCCTACGCTATCTTTACCTCTTAATAGAGCCAAAATCAGGCCTCTCATTGGGTCAACCGACCTCCATTATCCAGAGAGAAAGAAATAAAAAACAACAACCTTGCAAGTTGCACTCATATAACAGCCTGTGAAAGTGGGCGTGGTGCAGGAAACCAAAATGGAGGCATCCCTTCCTCCCTATATAGATTAAAAGCAACACATGCCAAATACACCGTATAGTTCCGCACAAAAAAACATTTCTGAAAAACACAATGTGAACCTCGGTGCCACTGGCAGGGCTGTGGAATATATATATATATATATATATATATATATACACATATATATATATACACACACACCATTACCAGTGGCACACCACAAGAGTGCAGCTTGCAAGGTTGGTGTTTTTTATTTATTTCTCTCTGGATAATGGAGGTCGGTTGACCCAATGAGAGGCTCTATTGAGAGGTAAAGATAGCGTAGGACCACCCGACCTGAATCACTTGTAAGTTCGTGGGTGGCTTAAGCATTTTTTGATCAAAAACATGTGAACTAAGAATCTCAAAGTTTTTTTCATGTATGATAGATAGCATAAATGCTTCTTTAGGGATTTCCATGTATTGTATTGCCCTTTTTGCAGCGGTGTGCCACTGGTAATGGTGTGCGTGTGTGTGTATATATATATATATATATATATATATATATATATATAAAATATAATATATAATATAATATATATATGCCGCAACCCTGCCAGTGGCACCCAGGTTCCCATTGTGTGTTTTTTCAGAAATTTTTTTTGTGCAGATCTATACGTTGTATTTGGCATGTATTGCTTTTAATCTATATAGGGAGGAAGGGATGCCTCCATTTTGGTTTTCTGCACCACGCCCACTTTCACAGGCTGTTATATGAGTGCAGCTTGCAAGGTTGGTGTTTTTTATTTTTTTCTCTCTGGATAATGGAGGTCGGTTGACCCAATGAGAGGCCTGAATTTGGCTCTATTGAGAGGTAAAGATAGTGTAGGACCACCCGACCTGAGATCACGTTGTAAGTTTGTGGGTGGCTTAAGCATTTTTTTTGATCAAAAACATGTGAACTAAGAATCTCAAAGTTTTTTTTTCATGTATGATAGATAGCATAAATGCTTCTTTAGGGATTTCCATGTATTGTATTGCACTTTTAATTTAAGACACTTTTCTGGTGCAATGAGGGCCAATGTATTTGCCGAAGAGAAAATCCCAAAGTTTCTATATGCCGTGTGTTGTGTGCAGTGTATGACATTTGTAGTTTTATTGAGTAATATATAAGCCGAGAAAATTGGAAATCTTCTAAAAGAGCTTGTAGGAAAGTTTTCTCTGAGATGTCAATATTTTACAGAGAGCAGTCAGTACATGTCATCTGTGCAGTCTGTACCAAACAAACATCAGAATGAATGAAGAGTGCCATGCCCCTCTGTATTCTGACTTGCAATTGGACAAGATAATACAGAAACTAAGAAATCATTTACAAGCTATTTAAAAAGGTTTCATTGGCTTAGTCTCAATTATGATTTTGTACAAAAAAGGACTCTACCAAAATTACTTTGTGAAGCTTGGATATATCCAGTCATGTCGCCTTTACATTCTAATAAATAAACAAATCTAATCTTTAAAAACATCTCGATAATTAAGCTTTATGAGGCTAATGTATTTGGCTGACACATGCAAAAACTGAAATGGATGAACTATATCCACATACATATCATATGTATAAAGACATATCTACCATCTGATGTAGAAAGAATGGAACTATGATCCACAATGCCACTTTCCTGATTCATGAAACATAAGCCTGGTTTATTAAAGCTACATACTTCTTAGATTATGAAAAATGGGCCATCCCAAAACTAATATGACTGTTGGCAGAGTTCATGCAATAAATTACTCATATCATGTTCTGTCAAAGAATAAGACTATTCATCTACATACAGTATGTTTCAGTTCCTGAAGATGGCTTTTCTTTTTGGAGCAATGGGTTAATGTAGAGGCCAAAATGCAGTAATAAAAGAGCATGATGATTTTGTAAAAGAGGCTTTAAAACTTCCTTATAATGATTAGAATTTTTTAAGACAAGGTGACCATAGTTTAGCATCCTATTCTGTAAACATGTTAGCAAGGTTTATAAATTAAGAAAACTGAGCAACTGAGCAGCAAACCAAGTAAATCTTACCTCTCATAATTCTACATCAATAAGTAGTACTGAACATATAAACAAATCACAGCCTTGCAATATACCATCTAACATACTTCCCAACGCTACTCTAAATTACCCGCTTCCTTTTGCTTTGCAAAACTACAAGCCTCAAGATTCTTTCCTGTGTGTCTATTTCCCTCCCAACCCTTAGTCTCCGGGTTCCTTTCTCATGTTGAAAGCCTTAGGAGGTAGGACCATAGGGTGGTACTTTCAAGGCTTGTCTGAAAAAACCCCAACTGTTTTGGTCACCTGATCTCCTGGGTTCCACAAAGAACTGTTTAAAGACTGTCCGGACTCACAGAACTACTGAGCTTCCTGCTATTAAACATCCGACACAGAAATATAGGAAACCTACTAAAAATTAAAAGGTGTATTTTGAGAGTTTCAGAAAACCCCCTAGAATCTGCAACTGCTTTAAAACAAACAAAACTGTAGTAACTCACTTAGGTGACCCCCTACTGGTCATGGTCCCTGCTCTTTTATTCCAAGACAATTCCAGACTATAGAGTTTTTTCCAAAAAATCTCAGATAACTACTTAAATGAGGCTCAGGAAGGAGTGGAGTGAAGCTGCATTTTCTCTCTCTGTATGATAACAGGCTTGAGGAGCAGCGGAATTGGTTAGACCACTGACTGGCCTAGATTGCTGGACATAACTTTAGCATCACAACAGGCACAGAGAAAGAAAACTTGCAGTTACAAAAAAACAACAGCAGGAAGAAAAACTTCCAAATTCTAGATAAGACATAATTCTGACTGGACAACATTTACTACAACCGTACTGCTGCCTAGAAGAGAATGTGATTTCTTTATAAATAATAGGTCCACTTTAATGTATAACTGCTTCCAAAAACTAATTTAATTATTGAAGGAACCAGTAATTTTGAGCTATTTTACTACTTCTAGTTCACAAATCACGCTGAAATACAAATTATTATAGGACAAAGGTAATTCTTACCTGTAAGGTGATTTTGGATTAAAGCAAGTTTTTGTGACATCAGTAACATTTGGATTACAACAAGCTCCATGATCGTAATCCCATTCCTCGACGTTACAATCCATATCACAAACACTGTTTTCCAGTCTGGATGACGAACAAGTGTTGCGGCTGCCACAATCACCGCCATCAAATCCAGTGCGTTCATGATTGCATTCTTGCTCACACTCAGCGTTGCCGATCTTTATAATATCACAGTTGGTAAGGATGAGTCTGTGTCGTAGAAAGGAGTCATTCCTTTCTAACACATGTAATTCCCATGTGATGTTGTATGGGTTAAAAGCTTCATTGAGCTTCTTATGCTGAAGATCAATTTGTTCTTTGGTTACTGTTGGGTTTTCATGGTTGTCATCAAATACATTGACCACTGTATAACGCACAACTCTTGGTCGCCGAAATCCAGCAACTGTGTTGTAGCTAGATATCACCTCTAGATTGTCACAAAGAGTTTGCCCACACTGGGGAAGATCTAAATTTGTGTCCAATAATGAAACATGAAGATCGATGTTTTCTGTTTGTGGCATTTTACCATATTTACCTTCTACGAGAAACCAGTTGGTGTTCACATTCTCAAAGCTATCCTGAAGAACAAGTTGAGGTAGAGAAGTGCTCAGTCCATGTAATGCCTGGCCCATATCCAGCAATATTTCCTTCTGGGTTCGAGCGATTTTCCAGAGCTTAAATTGTTCCATAAAGCCTCGGTAGTTCTGATTAAAAGCATTCCCTCCAATCATTAGAGTTTTACATTTGCGAGCAAAAGGGCTAAAGACTGGGCCAACTTGTTCACTACTTGTTGCCACTTGTGCCCCGTTGACATAGAGTTTCAGTATGCGGCCATTGTATGTTACAGATAGATGAATCCACTGATTGGGGAGGTAGTTGCGATGAGCAGTGATGGTCGTCATTTTGCGAGCACGATCTGTCTTTAAGGAGAAGAAATAGCGTGGATCTCTTGTACCCTGGTCATTCATGGCCTCAATTCCAAGTACCCATCCACGGTCATGAGAAGTATAAGTACATTTGTCATAAAGTCCTAAGTGTCCCCAGAAAAGAAAAACATATAAATAAGAGAAATACATACTTTTTGTGAAACATATTTTGCTAAACAAATACCATAAAAACATCAATGAAATGTATTTATAAAAATGCAATATTATTTTATATCTCTATTCCCATAGCTAGAAAGTATGACAACTCTGATTGCAGTAAAATCCCAGTCAAAGCCTGAATTTTAACATCCACAGAAACAATACTATAACCTCCTATGGTTTTTCTTAACTGACCTTAGGTAACCATAAATTTGGATTCATAGAATTGTAGATGATTTAGATATTGCAATCTTGATATTGATGCTAAAATATGCCAAATTTATGGCTGTCGGAAAACAACATAGAGCCTTATCCACAAGGCTATATTGAAGCTCCCTACAACCTTTAAGTTGAAGGTTAATAAATCTATGTGATGCTACTCTAGCTCCATATACCTCCGACCTCATAATGAGGCATACTGAATTTTATTATATTTCAAATTAATCAGACAGAAAAAACCATTATGGCTCCCAGAGATAATATCTCTGTAGTATGGTGCCATACAGAGCCAGCATATGATGGTACAAGAACTACCTAAAAGTCAGCAGTACGGAGTTGCCTCTCTACAGGCTCCATGTAAATACTCTGCCATGTGAATAAGGTCCAACAGTCACTGCTTTACAATTAATTCTCCGTTTATATCATGTTTTATTCAAAATCAAATAACTTTGAATATCTTCCCCTTTATTTCTGCCAGGTGCCTCCACACTGCTGGTCTCAATCTGTACCTTGCATAAAAAGCAGGTTGACTACTGTCAACATGATCTTTACGCCACAGATCACCATGGATTTTAATGCATGTGTAAACGCAAGTGATCTTGCCTGGCCAATCGGCACTGTGTGGAATAAACTTTATCACTGCTGGAGTAGAAAGGTGATGATGTCAAAATGTTTTATTTAATAAACAAAATATTTGGCACTCATAGAAAACGTAAACTAGTAAAATATGTTAGGAAGGAATGTGCCTCAAATAGCTGCTATTACACTACACACATGGGGTTTCACTGCAACCTAGTAACAGCCAGATGTCAAGTTGGCGAGATAAGCTTTGTTCTTCCACAGCCTCCTAAGTACTTTAGTTGAAGAATAATTGCATTTTTGCATATACATCAGTACTATCTTGTACTACACATGCAAAGAATGCAGGTTTATTAGGGAAATTTGCTATGAATATTGGATAAAGCACATATAATACTATAATGTGACAAATGTAAAACGTGACATCTATATTTTAAAATACCTATGTTCTGTTTAGATAACAAGCAATCCTGAGCTTTATGGAGTATTCCACATAAATGGACGTTTGCAAAAATATGCCATAAGATTTGGAGAAAGGTCTGATTTAAGTCTTGCCTACATTCTGCCACCTAAGCTGAAGAATTTGGGCATCCAAGCCTTGCTGCTAGGGTCATGGGCATACATTTAGGTCTTTGCTCTATGGTAAAAAATAAAATGAGCCCCCTTCTGGTATTAGTTAATACCCCTTACTTGTTTACGCCTATCTCCTCTAAAAGATCCTTGGGTTATTTCCCAACAGCCTGAATCCTTACGCTAAAGGGGCCCCATAAAAAATACATGATCTGTATCGAGTTGGCATACTGCCTTAGTTTGGGATATGCTTTAAAAAATCATAAACCCTTAAAAATCCTTATAAAATATGTCCCTGAATACGGCACCCTTCCATATCACTAAGGTAACCGTCACAAAGCAAGATAGGCAATATGTTACCAGCAGAGAGGGGTATAAGCAGCCTGGCTACACATACACCAAGCTATCATTTATCTTTACATTTTGGACTCAAGTTTAATGCAGCTGTATTGGCTCTATTCCCATAAACCCTTAGATGAATAACTTGCTATCCTAAAATCTGAAAGTATTCATCGCACAGGTGATTGAGATATGTCACCTGAGCAATATATTTTAACACAACTAAGGCTATGTTCACACGGCTGATTTCAGAACTGATTCACGTCGGATTTCCGACGTAAATACGTTCCGAAATCAGTTGCAAATCAGTTGTAAATCAGTTTCAAATAAGTGCCACTAAGTGTGGCACGTATTTGGAACTGATTTCCTGACGGATTCACCATCCACATTCATTATAGTTGGTGAATCCGTCGGGAAATAATTGACTTGCACATTGTTTTTGCGGCCGGATTGCGGCCGCAATCCGCAGCCGCAATCCAGAACAGAAATAAGTGTCGTCTGAACGACAACACGTATTTCCCAATAAAATCAATGTAAAACGGCCAGTTACTTGTTTGTAACTGATTTCGCAACGGATTTGCAGCCATAAATACGGGCGCAAATCCGTTGCGAAATAAGCCGTGTGAACATGGCCTAAGGCTCTTTTAACATTTCATTTTAATCTTTCCTAAGAGGTATGTGTCAGAGGAATGCCACAGTAAGGGCATGCAATGGCATACATCACCAATGTGCTACCATGTTAAGAAAACAAATATCACTCGGCATAGGTTTTCTTTTATACTAGTCTACTATGCTATGTAAATATGCCAACAGACATCAAAACTATAACTTGTTGGCATTCATCAACTGGATAGAGTTGTAGGGATATGCATATGTAAAGTCTTTAGAGAAAAAAAGCACACACCCTATTCAAATTCTATTGTATTATATATTAGTATATTATACAAAAGTTATCCGCTCCTTCGAAGGTATTACAATTAGATAAATACAACCTCAGATGAATAACAACACATGACAAATTACGCTGTGTCATCATTTATTTAACAAAAACTAGGCCAATTAATTAGAAAGTTAATAGCAGCCAGGTGCTGTTTATCAAGTTCAGATTAATTTATCATTAGCATTCAGGCTTGTGTTCCTCCATCTTGGAGAAAAGACATCAGTAATGATCTTAAGGAAGTATTTGTTGTTGCCCATCAATCTGGGAAGGGTTTTAAGGCAATTTCCAAACAATTTTAAGTCCTTCATTATATTGTGAGAAAGATTATTCAAAAGTGGAAACTGTTCCAGACAGTTGACAATCTTTAGAGTTTGTACTAATAAGTTTACTCAAATTCTGCGGAATGATAAACAAAATTGCCAAAAAACCTCTGAATTACATCTCAGACTCTATGGGCCACATGTATGAAAACTGTCTAGGTATAAAACGCTCTTTGTTGCCCATAGCAACCATTCAGAGCGCCATTCAGAGAACCATTCATATAGCGCTGTGGAAAAATGAAAGGGGCCCTCTGGTTGGTTGCTATGGGCAACAAAGAGAGTTTTAGACCTAGACAGTTTTCATACATGTGGCCCTACATGTCTCAATTGGCATGTTAAATGTTAAGGTTTATAACAGTACAGTTAGAAAGAGACTGAACGAGCAGGCTTTTTGGAAGAACTGCCCGGAGAAAGACTCTTCTTTCAAAATAGAATATGGCAGCACAGCTTAAGTTTTCAGGTTTAAACAAACCACAAAAGTTCCGAAACAATGTCCTTTGGATAGATGAGACTGAGGTGAAGATGTTTGACCGGAATGCATAATACAACATTCGGTAACAACTTGTCTTGTGCAATGGATTTGGGTCGGGCTGAATCGAACAACCAATTGGCAGCCTTCTAATCAGACAGGAAAAAAAAATTGTATAGGAGAAGGAAGTGATAGATTCATTCCTTTTTCCTGACCGGCAAACTGTCAATTGATTGTGACCTGACCTGACCTGAATCTAAAGCGGCAACCAAGCAAAAACCAAAGCCAGCATATCAGAACAAACAGCTCATATCTGCTGTCAAGCACTGTGTCGGAGAGGGGATGATTTGGATTTGTTGTGCAGCCACATGAGGTGGGCAACTTGCAATCATTGTGTCAAGCATGAACTCTCCTGTTTAACCAAAGTATACTAGAATCAAATATGAGGACATTTACCCAACAGCTACAGCTTGACAAAACTGGGTTAGGCACACAAAACAATGGTCCCAAGCACACCAACAAGTCTAAAACGGTTAAAAAATAATTGAATCAAGGATTTGCACCGGCCCAGTCAAAATCTAGACCTCAACCCGATTTAAATTCTGTTGCAGGATCTTAAGGGAGCTGTGCATAAACAAATGCCCACCAACCTCTATGAAATGATGCAACATTGTAAACAAGAGTTATGAAAATTCCTCTGGAGCTATATTAGAGACTGATAGTCATACAGGAAATGATTGCTACAGTTTATTGCTGCTATATGTGGTTCTACAACAGTGTTTCTCAACTCCAGTCCTCAGGACCCACCAACAGGTCATGTTTTCAGGATCTCCCACAGGATACACTGACAATAAATTATATCACCTGTGCAGAATGCACTGACCATAATTATATCACCTGTGCAGAATGCACTGACCATAATTATATCACCTGTGCAATGCTAAGGAAATCCAGAAAACATGACCTGTTGGTGGGTCTTGAGGACTGGAGTTGAGAAACACTGTTCTACAAGGTGACAGATTCCCAGGATGTATTAGTATTGATTGCATTTACCAAAAGCTTTCTCAAAGCATACTCTAATTTGGGGAGGCAAAGATGGGGCTAGTTGGTGCAAGGCGATAGAATTAAGCACTTGCCCTTCCTGGGTTCTATTAGTGGTTCCCAGTATTTAGATGCTTCCAGAACTTAAATGCAGCCAAACAGTAGCCATCCTAGCAGTTGCAGGGAATAACAATATGAAGCATGTATCACATAGAAACTCATACAGGGTCTCAGCATTAGATCACGGAGTTTGCAGGACAACAAGGTAGTTAATGATAAGACATGGGTGAGGACAGCAACAGGAATAGATTTAATTTCGAAGCTGAGAAACTGACCCTACCTTTCCCTAACACTAACCTTAACACCAGATACCACTGACTCTTTAGTGTCCTTAAAGCTAACCCTAAATATATCCCAAAGTTATAACTGACCTTAACACAGACAAGTGGACTCTAGGACCCAGAGTCTACTCAGTGAGAAGAGAGCAACAAAAAACACACTGAAAAAATCTATGATACAAGGGTGTCAAACTAATAGACAAACTCACACACAGCAAGGGTAGGCAGAACAAGAAATAAAAGACAAATCTAGAACTCTAAACAACCAGAAAAAGAACACTTAGCAGATTGTTAGATACAATAGCTCTGTACAGAACAATATAATCTGTGCCTTACTATTAAACCCAGAAAGCTTTGTAGCGAGGCTTGCAATTACCACCCCACTCTGAAGATATAGGGGCTGCACTGCATAGTCAACTGATCTGCTCAGAAAGTTGTTTGAGGTAGTTACAAAGAAAATGCCTCACATGTGATTTAATAGGCGGAAGAAGACAAAATGGCAGGTAGAGTAACAGGACTCTACTATGATGTTTAGAAAAACTAAAAATATTCTGTAGTAGTCTTCTATTATTTACTCATCATGGATAGATAGACTGCAGCTGGTATACTTTTTAAGCTTTCAAGTACATTAGCTAGAACTGTAGGTAATATGATTAACTCAGTCCAAACATGACATGCTAGGAAACACACAACAATCCACTGACAAGCAGACGTCAGGGTCAAGGCTATTGTTTTCTCAAAATAATGTTTGCTGCGTCATTGTAATGCTTATTCAGTCAGGTGAAAATGTATCATTATGCCTCATTTTCTTTACTCATATCACTTAACTCTCGAGTTGCCACAAAACTGAATGTGCTACTATTGGTGTATTCTTTAATAATCCACAGTAATACTTTATCTGTATGGCTTAATAAACTGTTGTTTTCTGTTCGTTTGGTTTTTTTTTCTCATTTTTTTGCACATTTTCTTCATTTATTTTCTATTTCTTTCTGTCCAAAATGTTAAAGAATTTTTTTTGTCTGCAAAATAATATTAAATGTGTTGCATTACATGGTTTATATTTTTATATCCTGCAAACTTCAAACAATGGAGCAGAAGGCCAGAGGCACTGACTATAAGGCATTCATTTTAGATAAGACATTTTTTGTTTGCTTTTAGTTGAAAGAAAATATTATTGATTGTACGTTTTGTTTCAAACTTTTAGTTTAAACAAACAAAAAAATCAAATAAGATAAAAAAAACAAAACAAAAGCTGCTTCACACAATCGTGTCACTCTGCCATTAGAACACTGTGGACTACAGAGGACAGACCTATAAACATGACACTGCTGATAGTACACAATGATCTGAGGAATGGCTGACTCAGAAACATTTCACAATATCATTAGTATACTTTAGTAATATTGGCTAATGAACTCTCATTTGGATAAATGCCATAACTGAAGCATTATGGGATGCATGGCAATTTTTTCCAGGGATGATACTGACCTGTTATTTACCATAAAGCAGGGGTGAACATACCATTGGTGAAGTCTGTTCAGCTGCACAGGTGCCCAGTGGGTCAGGAGGCTCACTGTCACCTTAAAACAGCTTCATACTGTCCGTTAGATTGCATGTAAATGCCTGAGCTAATGAATTTGAAGGCTAAGTGATGGATTGGTATAGAGATAATTGGATGCCCTGTAATAAGATGTGGGATAACAAGGGGCCCATAAACTGTGTCCCACTTGTGGACAATATGGTTACAGGATAACTAGTCCTCTAAGTATGATATGTAAAAACCTTATTTGACCTAGAGTCAAAAAGACAGAATTACATCAATATCCTATGTTCAGGTATGTCCACAGAAAAGACATCCATTTTGTTATGGTGAGCCAGGGTGATTCAACTAAAATTCTACCAAATATTTTGTTCATGGCAGGGCATGCTAAAGAGAAGCCACGTGTGCCCTGGATATTTTGGTTTTTAAACAAAATCTATTTTGTCTGCAATGGTGGCCAAACCAGGGAAAAGTCAGGAAAGAGAAACCACAATCAGTGCTTGGGTCCCTTACATATTAACCGTTTTTCTGTGAAT
Source organism: Phyllomedusa bahiana (assembly GCA_025379985.1). Taxonomy (NCBI): domain Eukaryota; kingdom Metazoa; phylum Chordata; class Amphibia; order Anura; family Hylidae; genus Phyllomedusa; species Phyllomedusa bahiana. The sequence goes on along the minus strand of JAODAL010007168.1, from coordinate 106,185 downwards.
TACACTTGTTCGTGCTCATTAATTGTAATCTAACATTTTGCTTTATATCAGTTTTATTAACAAACTATTTTCATAGTCTGAATAAAAATGCAAAGATGTCAGAAGTTAAAGAAACTGTAGATAAACCTGCAAATGAACAGCAATCATGCTATAGTTGCAAATAATGAAAAAGTAATGTGTTGATTCAACGTCAGATCAAGAAAGAGAAAATTCAAGTACAACACAAATGGACAATGATAACATTATTTCTACAGATCTCTCTAAAAAGAAGGCTTTAATTGCAGAGATAAGACCCAGCAACTAGAATCTGAAAAAGCCACATTTTTTGCTCATTATTTATCATCTGCATATCAAAAAGCTTGTAAAGTAGGAATCAGTACATCAAGGCAAAATTTAGCCCAAAAAGAGAAGACAATTAAAATGTTTAATTCTGTCTATTATCTGGCTAAAATCAATCATCATTATCTTAAAATCAGCTATAATGGGGATGGGGTTGGTTTGCCATCCCCGTTCCAGCACATCACCGACAGTGCTGATGGGATAGGAGAGTGGGGGTGAAATCTAATGATTCATGGAGATATAAACTATAAAGTAGATTTAGTATGTGCAATTAGATTACATTTCCTATACAGTAAAATATATATATATTTGTATTGGATATCCCTTTTCTAAGGGGGTTGGCCACATTACCTATTTTTAGTGACAGCATGCTGCTGAGCCTGTGTAAAGAAAACTCTGCATTGACTTTTGTTGCAGTGATGCTCCAGTCCCCAGGACTTTATTGTCTTCTGCCCCCCTGGCTTCTGCACTGCAATCCTGATTGACTGCAGCTGTCATGGACATTATCCAGCATCACCATGAACGGTGAAGTCTTCAGTTCTGAACGGTGACATTAGGCAGTGACAGGTGAACCTTGCAGCCAGTCAGATGCTGCAATGCACACATGCCAACCCAGGAGCCGGAAGACAACAGTAGTCCCAGGGAGAGTACAGGCAGTGGCATCGCTGGAACGAAAGTGAGCACAGAGGTGAGGTTTTACAGCTCATAAAGTATACGGACAGTTACAATTGAAAGCAGAAGTTTATACACACTATATAAAAAGACACAAATGTATGTTTTTCTCACTATCTGACATGAAATCAGAATAAACCTTAGGCCAATTAGGAACCAAAATTAGAATTTTTAAGCCATTTTTATTACTTTCTGCAAAGTCAAAAAAGTTTACATATATTTCATTAGTATTTGGTAACATTTCCCTTAAACTGTATGACTTGGGTCAAACGTTTTGGATATACTTCCACAAGCTTCTCACAATAGTTGGTAGGAATTTTGGCCCATTCCTCCTGACAAAACTGAGCCATGTTTGTAGGTTGGTCCTTGCTCACACACAGCCTTTTCAGGCTTGTTCTTAAATTTTCCTATTTGAGATCAGGGGCTTTTTGTGATGGCGCCACTCACAACATTGACTTGGTTATCCTTAAGACACTTTGGAACCAATTTGGGAGTATGCTTTGGGTTCATTGTCCATTTGGACGACCCATTTCCACCAAGCTTTAACTTTCTGGCTGATGTTTTCGTTGTTGCTTACGAGTATCGGCCACATAATCTTCTTTTCTCATGATGCCATCTATGTTGTGAAGCGCACCAGACCCACCTGCAGCAAAACAACACAACAACATGATGCTTCCACCCCTGAGTTTCACAGTTAGAATGGTGTTCTCAGGCTTCCAAGCTTCTCCCTTTCTCCTCCAAACGTAATGGTCATTATGGCAAAAAACAGTCAATTTTACTTTCGTCATCAGAACACAGGGACATGTCTCCATAAAATGTAGGTCTTTGTTCCTGTGCATTTGCAAACATTAATCTGGCTTTTATATGTTTGTTTCAGAGTAATGGCTTCTTCCTGGCTGAGTGGTCTTTCAGTCAATGTTCATACAGTACTCGTTTCACTGTGGATAATGACACAATCTTACCAGCTTCCGCCATAATCTTCACAAGGCCTTTTATTTTTGTTCTCGGGTTGATATGCACATGTCAGACCAAAGCAGGAACATCTCTGAGACAAAGAATCTGTCTCCTTTATGAGCGGTATGATGACTGGACATTACTATCTTGTTTGTACTTGCATATAATTGTATATACAGATCAACGGGGAAACTTTAGGTATCTGGAAATTGCACCGAAGGAGGATCCAGATTTATGCAAGTCCACAATTCTCCTCCCGATATCTTGGGTGTTTTCTTTAGAATTTTCCAAGATGTTACATACAGAAAAAGCAGTGTTTCTGGAGTGCATTAAAATACACCCACAGGTGTGTCTCTAATTAACTCAGATATTTCCACTAAACATAAGACATGACATCATCTTTATGGGCTCAATCAAAAATAGTAGTAAAAAAACAGCAGCACTACCTTATGAAAGATGCAACGCTTCAGGCCCTGAATCCACTGGGCCCAAAATCTCCAAAAAACGGAGCAGTAAGAGAAAGCAATCCGCAGGTTGGAAAATGCCAAAAAGCTCTTTATTCCTCCATAAAAAACACCCACAAAAACATGCAACATTTCAACCCACACAGGGTCTTTGTCAAGCATGAAATAAAGTGCTTTGAGACATCTTAATAGTGTCTACAACCTTATCCCACAACCAATAAGCTTATTACATGCCCATCCAGGGCGTACCCCATTAAAAATAACCATATCTGCAAACATATAACCTTTACAATCCCCAGATTATACACATAATTAGTAAACAACATGATCAATACATAGTTCTTAACTTAATAACACAAATAGTTACAGATCAGAAGTGCAGATCTATCATTGTCTCGTACGGCAGCACAATTCTGCGCATGCAAACATTTAGGGCCACATGTATGAATCCTGACGGGTCGGGGCGCACCTTTCCGCTGTTTTCCGGTGGAAATTCTGCGCCTGATTTATGTCGGGGCCGGGCGCGCTCATACATTGCATGTAAAGTCCGCCGCGCCTCGCCTGGTGTTTTAGGCCGCAGTGCTGATGAGGCGCAGTGCGGCGCTGCGCCTAGGATTCGCCGCCGGAGGTAGTGCGGTCATACATGCGGGGAAAAGTTCCTTGCGCCTCGCCAGTGTGTGGGGCACAGTGCGGGGACCTCAGCGCAGTGCGGGGCTGCGCCTATGATTCGCCGCCGGAGGTAGTGCACTCATACATGTGGGGAAAAGTTCCCTGCGCCTCGCCAGTGTGTGTGGGGCACAGTGCGGAGACATGGGCGCAGTGCGGAGTCTTAGGCGCGTGCGGGAGCTGCGCCGAAAAACAGTTACGTTAGCGGAGACAGGTGGAACAGTGAGAAATTCTTCCACATGTCGGGTGCGGAGTATGAAGCAAAAAATCGGCCATTTCTAAACATTTTAAACATTCTCAGGAAAGAGCTGAAAATCCTAAAAAATAAAAAATACAATAAAACAAAAATCAGCTTTCCAATATCCTAATTCAAAGAATTAGGATATTGGAAAATTGCCGGAAAATACAGTAATTCAAATTCTGAAAAGCTATTCTGATTGGTCGGCATAAACGTCCAATAAGGATTAGGAGCGACAGTTAGAACCATTAAAACCTATGGGAAGTTTTAGTCCAATCAGAATCCACGGCGGATAGTTCAAAATAAGTATAATGCTGAAAAGGCTGATTGGTTAAGCTACCGGGGACTTGGCTAGCTCAGCCAACTCAGAATAGGAGCGACAGAGACCCATTAAAACCTATGGAGAACATTATTGACCAATCAGAATAGTTAGCGACAAAGACCCATTCTAGTCTATGGAGAGTTGTAGACCAATCAAATCCATGGCGGGATAATTAAAATACAGTAAAAAGACAGAAAGAGCTGATTGGCTGAGTAGGCGGGGGCTAGCTATCCCAGCAATCAGAGCGCGAAGGCTACTTCTCCCATTATAGTTATGAGAGATGGGCGCTCTGAAATCTCGGTGCTCAGCGCCCATGCGGCATGAAGTATTATACTAAAAAAAAATCATTTTTATTAAGTGTAAAACATTATCCGATTAAAGAGTAGAACCCTTTCTTTACAAATAAAGCAGTTAAAAAACACCGAACAACGCGTTTAGTCGCCGATACGGCGCTACTAGGGATTGCAATAGAGGAGAAATGCCGGGAAATACAGTAATTCAATTGTTTAAGCTATCTCATTGGGTCGAGGCCTTTAAACCAGCAATAAAGAATGAGAGCGACAATGTCACATTACTAACCTATTGGAGAAGAATTTGACCAATCAGAATAGGAGCGACAATCGTCCAATTAGTCATATGGAGATAAATTGACCAATCTTATTCAAGGCGGGGGTAGTTCAAAAGACAGTTAAAAATGCGAAACGAGCTGGATTGGTTTGAAGCAGCGGGGGCCTCGTCCAGCTTAGCCACCAACTCAGAGCAACGGAGCTACTTTCTAATAGAGTCTTTGGGGAAGAAATTTGAGCACGCTCTGTGATTGGCTTAAGTTTATAAAGAGGTGCCGTTTCCAAGCCCGCTAGCTCAGCCAATGCTCTTTTCTGTCTTTGTTACTGTATTCGAACTGTCCCGCCTTTGATTTTAATTGGTCCCAAACTTCTCCATAGGATATAATGGGACTTTGTCGCTCCTATTCTGATCGGTTAAATAAATCCTTCATAGGTTTAGAATGGGCCACTGTGATACTATTCTGATTGGTTCCCAACTTCTCCATAGGATATATGGGTCTTCTTGTCGCTCCTATGCTGATTGGCTGGCTTCTGCCGTCCAATGAGAATAGCTTAATAACATTTGAATTACTGTATGTATTCCCGGCATTTCTCTCTATTGCATTTCCCTATGTAGCGCCGATCTCGGGGGACAAACGCGTTGTTGGGGTTTTTAACTGCTTTATTTTGTAAAGATGGGTTCTGCTCTTTATCTGATAATGTTTTACACTTAATAAAAAAGATTTTTTGAATTAATACTTCATGAGCACAGGGCGCTGAGCGCTCCCGAGATTTCAGAGGCCCATCTCTCCATAGACATATACGGGAGAAGTAACTTGCGCTGTGATTGGCTGGATTTCCAAGCACCCGCTAGCTCAGCCAATCAGCTCTTTTCTGTACTTTTTACTGTATTTTGAATTATCCCGCCGAGGATTCTGGATTGGTCTAAAATTTCTCCATAGACTAGAATGGGGTATTTGTCGCTCCTATTTCTGATTCGGCCGAGCTGCCCAGACCCCGCTAGACTAGACCAATCAGCTCTTTTTGTCTTTCTTACTGTATTTTGAATTATCCCGCCGTGGGTTCTGATTGGTCAATCCTTAACCATAGGTTTTAATGGTTCACTGTTCGCTCCTATCTGATTGGCCGGTTTTATGCCGACCATTGAGAATAGGTTTCAGAAATATGAATTACTGTACATTTCCCGGCAATTTACAATATCATAATTCTTGATATTGCGCCGTTCTAGTGTTTTGGCAAAGTGGATTTTTTTTTTGAATTATGTTTATTTTTTACGTTTCTGCTCTTTTTGACTCACTGGGGGGGTTTTCCGCCTTTTAAAGGCGATTTTTTCAGAATCTTACTTCCTGCCGGCACGGCAGCGGAGTTGAGCGAGTGCGAGATTTCTGTCGCGATCTTCTATGTTTCCTCGCATGTTCCGATCTTGCTTCACTTCGCCGACGCCGGAGCATTTAGACCAAAAAAAAACCTGGTCGACTGTCGGAGCTGCACCGCCGCGCTGCACATAGCGCACTAGCCAAATTGACGACTCGCCATCGTACATGCTCGGAGTTTTCGAGCGTAGCCGCACGTCCCGCCCCAGATCGCACTTACCCCGCGCCCACAACCGCGCTCAATGCCCGCCCCTTCATGCGAGGGCGCTGCTGAAGTGAGCGGAACGATGGTCCTAACACTGAATCCCCGCGTACCGACAGCGGACTCGGGGCCGGGAGGCGACAGTATTCTGGCCAAAAAAAAACAGCGCGAAAAAAGCACGATCCATTAACATGTCGTCCTTAGTTTCAGCAAAGACACCTGGATATTGTGCATGCACCGCCACTCCGTCCAACCACAGCTACTCACATTACCTCAAACCTCCAAATACATTTATATTCAAGGCTTCCAAGCACCTGCCCTCATTCTTACAGCTGCTACATCATTAGATTAATAGTAGACTTAATGTAATATAATTAACCCCTTCACACCATGGACATATGCATACATCTAGGTGGTTTAGGGGGTTGATGAAGATGTCTATTGATTTCTATTATAAAAATGATTTCCCTATGGGGAAAAGTAAAAAAAAAGGTGATAAAGTAAAAAAAAAATTTGATAAAGTGAAAAAAAAGTGAAAAACAGTAAAACACAAACACAAAAAAAAAAACCGCGTATGCCCTCCTTTTCCCCTTTACAAATGCCAATCGCCCCAAAAAAGATAAAAAATAAAGTACCCATATTTGATATTGCCGCATGTGAAATGACCTGCCATATAAACCTAACCTGTTAAATAACCAACACGGTGAACGCCGTAAAAAAAAAAAAAATAAACAGTCACAGAATTGTGATTTTTGTTCATCCCGCAGCACACCCAATGTAATAAAAAGTGATTAAAAGCTCATATAATCACCAAAGTGGTGTCGATTAAAACGTCGGTCCATCCCATGAAAAAAAAAAAGCCTTTACACGTCTCTGTTAAACGGAAAAATAAAAGTTATGGCCATCAGGAAAACAGTGATGCATAAATTTTGTTTTATACAATTAAAATCACTTTCTTTTTTTATTAGCGCTTCAACATAAAAAAAAACTATATAAATTGGTATGGTGTGTCAATAATCATATCGCCCCACAGAGTAAATCTGAACTTGTAAGATACTGCATAGTGAGCATGTTAAACATAAAAATAAAAAAAAATACTAGGATTGCAGTATTTTCTTCAACCGCCTTCAAAAAACAGATTTAAAAGCGATCAAAAAGCCTGTCCCCCCAAAATGATACCCAAAAAAACTCAACTACCGCAAAAAAACAAGCCCACCATATCTCTGACAAGAAAAATAAAAAAGTCATGGCTTCAGGGTTGTGTCTGCAAAAAGGTTTTTCCGTTTTTAATAAAAAGTGTTTTCTTGTGTTAAAAGCAGTTTAAAAATAAAAAAAAAACAAATTGGTAGGTTAATATATCGACCTGCTAAGTAAAGCAGTCACGCCCGGGACCCCTGTAAAAAAAAAAAATAAAAAAAACCTACCGGGATTGCTGTATTTTGTTCAAAATGCCTCACAAAAACCTTAATAAAAAGTGATCAAAGCATCAAATTAACCCCATTATGGTGTTAATAAAAACGTTGACTCATCCCGCAAAAATCAAGCCCCTACAAAGCTCCGTACACAGCAAAATAAAAAAGTTATGGCTATCAGAATATGACGACATAAAAGCGCAGGTTTTTTTTACACATTTCTATTGTGTAGAAGTAATAAAACATAAAACAACTTTATAAAATTTATATCTTGCAATTGTACCGACCCCATAGTAAAGTTATGATGTAATTTATACCATTTGGCGAAGGCTGTAAAATTGAAGTCCAAAAAATAATACCGGAACTGCGTTTTTTTTTTCTCCCCATTTTCATGACTCAATGCTAAAAGAAACTATGGAACACCTGTGCCCCCAAAATGCACAATACACCCCTAGATGAGATCTATGAGGGGTGTTGAATCCAACATGGGGCAACTTCTGGAAGGTTTTACTTGTTATGCTACTTTGGGGGCTTTGCAAATGAGACATGGCACACACCAAAATGTGCATGCCAAATAGTGCTCCCTCCCTCAGTTGTACACCCTGCCATGCGCCAATATAGCAGTTTACTCCCACACATAGGGTATTGCCGAACTTGGAAGAAATTTTGTAACAAAGTTTGGGAGCCTTTTTTTCAGGATTCACTGTAAAAATGAAACATTTTAAGCTAAAATTGCAGATTGTCGGAAAAAAATTATTATTTAATTTTCATAGCCTAAAGCTAAAAAAAATGTGTGAAACACCTGTGGGGTCGATATACTCACTAACTATTTTCCTTAAGGGGTGTAGTTTCCAATATGTGGTCTTTTTAGAGGTGTTTATTAAGTTTTCGCACCTTAGGGTGTCCGCAAACCTGAAATGGCACCTAAATAAAATTGTATTGAAAACGAGATCCCAGAGTCCCGTATGTGCTCCTCCTACTCTGAGGCTTGTGGATGAGCCAAATAGCGCACTAGGGCCATATATGGGATATCCCTGAAAATGGCATAATCTGGGGAATCAATATTATGTTGCATTTACCTGGTCACATCTACCTTGTTCCAGTGAATAATGGACAAAAATTGAAAATCTGCAAAAAAGTAAAATTTTGACATTTCACCTCCACTTTGCTTTAATTTCTGTGAAATACCTAATGGGTTAATAAACTTCCTAAACACTGTTGTAACTACTTTAAGGGGTGTAGTTTCTTAGATGAAGTCATTTATGGGGGTATCTAACATACAGATCAATCAAAGTCACGTCAGAACTGGACTAGTCCCTAAACAATTTATATTTCAAATTTTCTTGAAAATGTGATAAATGACTACTAAATTTTTAAGCCCCCGAATGTCGGAAAAAAATAAAAAGACATTTAAAAATGATGCCAACCTACAGTAGACATATGGTAAATGCTAGATATAAACTATTTTGTGGTGAATAATTATCTGTCTTGCACGCAGAAATTTTAGAACTTTGAAAATCACAATTTGTTTTCAAATTTTCATGATATTTTGATATTTTCACAAACAAACAAGGATTGTATGGACCAAAATGTCTTGCTATCTTAAAGCACAATGTGTCATGAGAAAAAAAATCTCTGAATCACATGGATAGATAAAAGTGTCAAAAAGTTATTCTCACATAAATTGACACCTGTCACATTTAAAAAATAGGGCTGTGTCATTAAGGCCAAAACTGGCTGGGTCCTTAAGGGGTAAATCACTAAGGCTGTCTATTCTAATGCCTATAGATGTACCCTCAGATCTAGAGCGCATAAATGTATTTCTAATGAATTATCCCTAAGGTACACTAACCCTTAATTTTAAATTAAGGCAGTTATAATTCCTTAGTAAACAGACTTACACTGGCGAAACAAAGAAAAGAAAAGAAAATCACAAAACTGTCAAAACCACTTTTATTTCAATCAAAAAATAATAATATATTAATATTAATAATAATATTCAAAACAAAAACATAGAAAAATAAAAATGCAAACTGTGAAGAAAACCGATCTGCACTTCTCCCTGTTTCACTCCAATTGGATGACCTAAGGGGTAATAAGAACAAATACGAATTAAAAATAAGACAGGATAAAAAACACAAACACTATCCTATACAGGCAAGAGATTATGGAACTTTATATTCTCGATTTAAACCTGACGGCTCCAATGTATTAAGTGTATAAATCCATTTTAATTCACACGTTTTGGTTTGTACTGCCTATTACCTCCATGTTTCAAAGGAGGAATGTCATCAATTACCATAAACCGAAGTTGAGCAATGGTATGGGACTTATCATGAAAATGAGCAGGGACAGGCAATTCAACCTGGTTACAACGGATAGTACTTTTGTGTTTATTTATTCTCGTTCTCACATCTGTAGTGGTCTCGCCTACATATAATAAACCGCAAGGACAAGTAAACGACAAATCTGGACATGCATGTATATCTCCGTCTAATAGCATAACTTTACCTGATGATGCATATTCCTACATGAACAAATAAGCCAGAGAAAATTCCCCCCTTTTGGGCTACCAAAAAACATTGAAACCACTTCCTTTTTCCCTCCAATATCAGTGTTCATCAGTGTATCTCTCAAATTCTTAGAACGCTTATATGACATAAGTGGAGGATTATTAAAAGCCTCTACTTCAGGACAACCATGTTTAAGTATTGACCAATGTCTCCTCAACACATTACAAATCCTACCACTATGTGGTCCAAACTCATTTACAAAGGGAACCCTTTCCACAGGTAGTCGTTTCTCCTTCTCTGTGAACAATATCCATCTAGCAATCAGTTTAACTGCTTCTTTGTGTCTTTTAATCAATGTCTTGGGGTAAGCCCTCTTAAACTTGATACACATCTCCTCCAATCTTTTATCAACTATCTCATCATCCATGACTACAATTCTCCTCACCCTTAATAGCTGGCTCCACGGGAGTGATTTAATCATCTTCCTTGGGTGGTTACTCTGATATTGCAAAACATTATTGTGGTCAGTAGACTTAACAAAAAGATCTGTCACCAATTTACCATCCCGCAATATCATCAATGTGTCCAAAAATTGGATTTCAGTAGCTGACCAAACTACAGTGAATGAAATGTCTGGAACCATCCCATTCAATAGAGTATGAAAATGATGTAATGTCTCCACATCAGCCTCCAAAACCAAAAAAAACTATCATCAATGTATCAAAGCCAGCACCGGACATAAGAGAACAACTCACATGTGTAAACAAGCTCTTCATCTAGGGCTCAGCCTCCTCATGTCTCAGCCTGTCAATGTCACCCTGTACAAGTTGTATATAGGCTTCCACAATACGATTACTCGAAGGAGGGACAAACCCACTCTTATTTTATAACCCAAAATCTTTCAGATATAAACAACCTCTCGTATGAACAGTTGTATCATCCTCCTCAACTTGTGACACCACATTTCCCAAATCTTGTCTCTGAGGGAAGAAAGCTTTCAAACGCCATCTCCAAAAAAATTGGCGCAGATCCAGATCTAATTGGAACCAATTTATATGTTGTATTGGGCAGAAAGATAACCCTCTAGAAAGAGCTTCAGAAACAATTATCTTTTGTTTGGGGATGTGTAGTAGAGGCAGCACTGAGGGACCGCCATGGGGGTCCAATGTGGCTCCAACTTATGCTGACATCTGTATGGCAGTCCTAGAGGAGGAGCTTGTGTACAACTGTGAGTTGTTCTCTCATGTCTGGTGCTGGCTTCGATACATTGCTGATGTTTTTTCGGTTTGGGAGGCTGATGTGGAGACATTACAGCGTTTTCATACTCTTTTGAATGGGATGGTTCCAGACATTTCATTCACTGTAGTTTGGTCACCTACTGAAATAAAATTTTTGGACACATTGGTGATATTGCGGGATGGCAAATTGGTGACAGATCTTTTTGTTAAGTCTACTGATGGCAATAATGTCTTGCAATATCAGAGTAACCACCCAAGGAGCCAGCTATAGAGGGTGAGGAGAATTGTAGGCATGGATGATGAGATAGTTGATAAAAGATTGAAGGAGATGTGTGTCAAGTTTGTTAAGAGGGCTTACCCAAGACATTGATTAAAAGACACAAAGAAGCAGTTAAACTGATTGCTAGACGGATATTGTTCACAGAGAAGGAGAAACGACCACCTATGGAAAGGGTTCCCTTTGTATCTGAGTTTGGACCACATAGTGGTAGGATTTGTAATGTGTTGAGAAGACATTGGTCAATACTTAAACATGCTTGTCCTGAAGTAGAGGCTTTTAATAATCCTCCGCTTATGTCATATAAGCGTTCTAAGAATTTGAGAGATACACTGATGAAGACTGATATTGGAGGGACAAAGGAAGTGGTTTCAATGTTTTTTGGTAGCCCAAAATTAGGGGATTTTCCCTGCCTTATTTTTTCATGTTGTAGGAATATGGTAAAAGGGGATTCTTTTGTGCATCATCAGGTAAAGTTATGCTATTAGACGGAGATATACATGCATGTCCAGATTTGTCGTTTACTTGTCCTTGCGGTTTATTATATGTAGCCGAGACCACTAGAGATGTGAGAATGAGAATAATTAAACACAAAAGTACTATTTGTTATAACCAGGTTGAATTGCCTGTCCCTGCGCATTTTCGTGATAAGTCCCATACCATTGCTTTGGTTTATGGTAATTGATGATATTCTTCCTTTGAAACATGAGGGGAATAGGCAGTACAAACCAAAAACGTGTGAATTAAAATGAATATATACACTTAATACATTGGAGCCGTCAGGTTTAAATCGAGAGTATAAAGTTCCATAATCTCTTGCCAATATAGGATAGTATTTTGTGTTTTTATCCTGTCTTATTTTTAATTTGTATCTGTTCTTATTATCCCTTAGGTCATCCAATTGGAGTGAAACAGGGAGGAGTGCAGATCGTTTTCATCACAGTTCACATTTAAATTTTCTATTTGTTTGTTTTGAATATTATTATTAATATATTATTTTTTGATTTAAATAAAAATGGTTTTGACAGGTTGGTGATTTTCTTTTCATTGTTTGGCCAGTGTAAGTCTGTTTACTAAGGAATTATAACTGCCTTAATGTAAAATTAAGGGTTAGTGTAAGTGTGAGATTACCTTAGGGATAATTCATTAGAAATACATTTATGCGCTCTAGATCTGAGGGTGCATCTTCAGGCATTTGAATAGACAGCCTTAGTGATTTAATTAAATTACATTAAGTCTACTTTTAATCTAATGATGTAGCAGCTGTAAGGATGAGGGCAGCTGCTTGGGAGCCCTTTAATATAAATGTATTAAGAGGTTTGAGGTAATGTGAGTAGCTGTGGTTGGACGGAGTGGCGGCACATGCGTAATATCCAGGTGTCTTTGCTGACACTGAGTGCACATGCGCAGGATTGTGCTGGCGAACGGGACACTGGTAGTTAGGGATGCTTAACATTGATGCAGGCACAGTACAGTTCAAGGGTCGCCGAAGCTGGCTGTGTTAGATGGAGCTGTGATAAATCCGATCTGCACTTCTGATCTGTAACTATTTGTGTTATTAAGTTAAGAACTGTGTATTGATCATGTTGTTTGACTATTTATGTGTATATCTTGGGGATTGTAAAGGTTATATGTTTGCAGATATGGTTATTTTTAATGGGGTACATGGTTATTGGTTGTGGGATAATTGTAGACACTATTATGATGTCTCAAAGCACTTTACATCTTGCTTTAGAAAGACCCTGTGTGGGTGTTTTTTATGGAGGACTAAAGAGTTTTTTTGCATTTTTCAACCCGCTGGATGTTGTCCCTTACTGCACATCTTTGATCATCTTATGGACTGTCCTAAATTGTTTAAACACATAGTAATTCTAGTGTATGGAAACTTTTGACTTTGCAGAAAGTAATAAAAATGCCTTTTGCAAATACAAAGAATTTTGTTTCCTAATTGACCTAAACCGGGTAAGATTTATTCTGAACTCATGTCAGATAGTGAGAAAAACATGCATATGTGTCTTTTTATATAGTTTCATCTGTATCTCCTCCATCGGTCTTATAAACATGTATGCTCAGTTTTGTATAGGAGCTGAAGATACAACAGGATTGTTTTAAATCAAGAACTTTTGCTAAAATGTATGTTGTAATCTTTGCTATAAATGGGGTGCCCTTATTAAAAAATGATGGAACACCTCTAGGATATGCCAGCACTTTCTAATCAATGGTGGGCAAACTGCCCTTTGCCCAACCAATTTCATTACATTTAGACAAATGAAGCTGTGCTGCACTTTCCTGCACAGTAGTGTAACGGATTGTGCTGACAAACATATGCCGAAGCGCCAACCGTTGATATCCGGGTGTGGATCCTCAGGGCCCACCGCAGGCACAGATGCAGATGCAGGCGGTGGGGTAGCCGAAGTGCAGGGGTGGGTTTCTGGAGGCTGATAAACGGATGCTGCAGATAACATAAGACAGAGTCCCAGATAGGTGCCAAAATATATTTAGCAGCAGGTACAGCTGCAGATGTACAGCAGGATAACAAGCAGAAGGACAAATAAATGAGACAGCAGCATTTCAGCAGCTAAGGGGTCACGCTCTAAGTGCAGAAAAACAACAACGAACTGACACAGAAGACAGGGAGGAAGTTTTGTTATATAGCCAGAGGTCGGGGGCACTTAGCAGGAACAGGAACACTTGTCAATAAATGCGGTGCAAATGCGCGCGCGTGCCCCTAGAGGGAGCAGGGTGCGCACAGGAGCCAAGGACTGGAGGAAGCCAGAGATGGTGAGGCTCCAGCAGTGGAAGGAGCCAAGACAGGTGCGTGCAGAGAACCAGGGACACCAAGGATGTCGCAGCAGCGGCCGGGACATGAGAGACCCCGGGCACGCCGACGGTCAGTGGCGTGAACCTGCAGTAAACCCCCCCCCCCCCTTAAGCCCCCCTCTAGCCGGGTACCCACAAACAGCTTGGGGTAACCACCTCCTCCTCGGTATCCCAGGAGCGTCTTCAGAGGGGGTGTCCAGCGAATCCGGGTAACTTCTTGGCCCTGAGGAGAAAAAGCGAAATAGTGGGCAGGGGGTGGGGGGTGGGGGGGGGTCAGGGGTGTCTCTGCGACCAGAGGCTTTTCCCCTCAAAATGGTTCTTCCTTTGGGCCCAAGCAAAAAATAGGGGGCGAAAACGGGGGGGGCAGGGCTGCTCCGATGGGCGGTTGAGACAGCTAGAGGGGCAATGTTTTTCCCCCATTGGAAACTTCGCCCGTTTTCAACCGGGGAGGGGTTGTGAGCGGGAAACCCACGGGAGCCCGAGAGGACGGAGCAAAACAGGCAGCAGAAAAAAGGACGATTTTCTGGGGGGGAAACGCCAACCTTAAAGGACACGGCTGGGTACGGAATTGACTGGCTCCTTCAGGATCCCCCGTTGATGGAAGGAAAGTAGGGGCTTCTCTGGGGAGCAGGGGCAGAACTTTCCAGCAGGACGGGGGGGAAAAAGTTCTCAGGGGAGCCGGGGAATCCACAAGGCAGGAACTTCATAGGGGCACCAGATGAAAAAACTTTGAGTGGACGGAGGGGCAACGAGGAACAAAGGATCTTGTTCAGGGCACTTCACCCACAACACCAGGCACTTGGGGTTTCCCGGGGGGCACTGGGCGGACTGGGCATTTTGAGGTAAGACGGGGACCACCGAGTAAGACAAAGGTTTTAAACTGCGTCACGGGGCGTTCCTCTGTGGGGGATGAGACGGTTGACCTCCAAGGCTCATTTGGAAAAAGCAGGTGTTTTAGGCGAGGGGGACTCGTGGTTTCAGGTAAAAACGAGGCGGAGCTTGCGGGAGGAGGAAACGGGGTGTTGGCGAAGCTCTAATCCCTCCCCAAAACGGAGTCGATCCCGGGTGGCAAAAACGATGAGGTCTCCAGGGTGGTAGGTAGATCACGACCCGCCCAAATGTCCTTTATGCGTCCATCGAACCTCCCCAGAAGGCAGCAAAAAGGGCCTCGTTGTTCCAAGGCAACTCAAGGCCCCAGTACGGAACGGATGGCTTTCGGCCCACGGTGGGTCGCCTTGACGGAAGCGGAGCAGAGCGTCAGGAGGTGTTGCGCCAGGTAAACCCAAGCCTTTTGAAAACCTCAGGAAACTCCTGGAGGTCCCCGTCGCGGATTCCTTTCTCCCAAAAAGGGGCGGGGCCGGGCCCAAGGCTTTACCGACAGCGGTAATGTGAAAGCGACCTTGGCCGGTCAGAATGGAATGATAAGCCAGGACCTCAAAAAAGGAGGTGCATTGGGTTTAGGAACCGCGCAGTAGGGGTCCCGAATAACGGGCAGGCAGGGCAAGTGAGGGGTTGGACTGGATTGGCAGCAGGAGGCGGGGAACAGCAGGGGTGGGCAGTGTAGTGCCGTGCAGACTGACTTCGTCCCAAAAAAAGGGGGTGATGGGCTGCGTTACGGAAAATTGGGTCCGGGGGACCCATGGGTTCACCCCAGCTACCGGGCGGCAGGGTCCTCCCGGGGGGCCTATTTGTGGTCAGTTTTATGTAACGGATTGCGCTGACAAACTATGCCGAGCGCCCAACCCTTGATTCCGGGTTGGATCCTCAGGGCCCACCGCAGGCACAGATGGAGATGCAGGCGGGGGGTACCCAGTGCAGGGCTGGGACTGGAGGCTGATAACTGCTGCAATAACATAAAACAGAGTCCCCGATGGTGCCCCAAAAATATTTAGAGCAGGTACAGCGGCGATGTACAGCAGGGTAACAAGCAGAAGGGGCAAAAACTGGACAGCAGCGTCAGCACTAAGGGGGCCGTCTAGTGCAGAAGCAACAACAACTGACAAGAAGACAGGGGGGGAAGTTTGTTTATGCCGAGGTCAGGGGTCACTTAAAAGGAAAAGGAAAAAAACTTGTCAATAAAAGCGGGCAGGACGGTTTCGCACGGCGCCAAAAGGGGTGGGGAACGAGATGGTGGGCTCCCGCATGGAAAGGGCCAAACAGGTGGTGCAAGAACCAGGGACACCAAGGGGTGTCGCGCATGGCGGGACATGAGAGACGGGGGACGCGACGGTCAGTGGCTGAACCGTGACAAATAGGAGGCGAGGGGCACTTTCTGCAGGGCAAAACATTGAACTGCTCACAGCAGAAAACAGTTCTTGGACCCCTACGTTCAATGTTTGGTGGCCGTGGTTAGCAGGAAGGGTTTTTTGTCTTTTTTCAACGTGTGTTTTATTTCTGCCCTTGTTTCTACCACTAATAATAGGAGCACCTTGCTTGGCACCAATAAGAGGTGCACCCTCAATGGGATTCTCACTCTGTTCACTATTTTTAGGCACTATTTAGCTGTTAGTGTCTACAGTCTCCCTGGAGATATTTCTCAAGATGGTAATAGAGTCTCTATGAATTGTAGACAATGTGCATTACATATCAACAAACAATATTCAAAACCTGGGCCGTAACATATATAACAATGAAGCTAAAATCTTTTGCTATTCTTTTGGACAGAAACCATCCAAACAGAAATAGCCATTGGTAGACAGTATCCTGAAAATAAGATCTGTCCGTGGTCGCAAAACCTTGCCAGCCACAGTACCACGTAAACCTCAATCACAATACCTCTGAAAAAGTGCCAGCCTCAATGTCTCCTGAAAAGTGCTCCAAATTGTGTAAGCTACAATACATGATAACTTGTAACTTCCATTTTGTGCCATACGTCACAAGAAAGAAACCGAGCTGGACATTGCTCTACAGGATAGCGGCCGACACTGCACATAAGCATAGTGTTGTACATTGTTTTAAATCTGCAGGGTAATGCAGGCTACGTGGGATTATCTCCCATATACTGTATAATGCAATTGGTCAAGCAGGGTATTCCAATCTCATACATCTCAGACAGTACTACTGATCACATTCTTCTGGGGACCTGATCATTTTATTTTTATTTTTAAAGGGGGGCCACTGACGTGGTGCAAGATAGCAGCTGATAATGGTTGGGGGGCTGAGATGCTTTGACTGTATAGAGGTTGGCTGCTCAACTGAGCATATTTATGGATAAGATTTTAAAGCTAAAAAATACTCAATAAAACAAACTCAGTTCATTCTGGATTCCTGTTCATAGTGAAGAAAATAAAAAGTGTATTGGGCACCTAAAGGCCTGCTGAGTATTTAAGAAAATAAAAAGACCAAATACATAGCTACACACAATCCTTCCTACTTGTAGAATATCCTTATTATACAAGAGAAATTCTGAGAGCGGCTTGGCAGATGATTAATGGAAGTGCAAGATGTGTGGAATGCAGCCCCAGCCAGCCTCTAGTTGCAGCGATACGACATCCAGCAATGCCATTCTGCATGATGCCAATTAACGCTCTCAACCACTTAATGCATATTGTATTCCACAGGGCCTGCATCTGGTCGTAGCTCTATGTACAGTATGTGCTCTGTGCTTCCTGCACACAGAAATCGGGGGCAGGTGAGGTGATTTCATCCAGAAAAGGGAATTCAAGGTCAATCCCTAGCCACAGCACACAGAGCTCGGGGAGGGGTGTGCCTTGCCATTCCTGGCTTTAATTGTCAAGTATCAAAGCAGTAGACAAACGCTCCAGAGAGCAGATATTCTCCAAGAATCTATATGAAAAGCTTTTATCTGTCAGGTGGAAAGTAATGCGCTTAGACACATTGGGGCTGCACTGGTCTCAATGTGGCACAGGCCATGTCAAGGGGGAAATACTGTAACAGAGTCTTAGTTCCTAGATGAAAAATTGGTGTCCTGGGCTGTGTGACATACTTATGCTCTAACCTAACAACACAGAAACCTTCTACAAGTAATAGTAATGGGATATAAAGCCTTAGCTTGCACAGATATTAGGTCGATTGATCCATGGAGTCTTTGCAAATCACTTTTGGCTGGATGTAATGTTAATTACCTTAAGTATATAACATCACTATTGTATCAAGCAGAAAGCAGGAGCGGTTCTGGCAAAGATTCTCTTAAATGTGTAACATGTTAATGTTTTGTTTACCATAAACTGAGAAGAAACTCATGGCATGAATGTTCAGACTTGGACTTTCCTCCAAAATAAATATTTTTTCTCTTGTGCAGAAAATCCTGCCAGGCTGTGAAGAGTTTTCCCCTACTCCCAATTGGCAGATCTAGCTAGTTTGAATTAAAATGCAATTTTAAACCATTTACATCCTTTTTCGTGTAAAGGCTGACAAGTGTACTGAAATGCCACAGAGCACAAATGCAAGAAACTGCCCCACTAAAAAACTAATGCAAGTGCTGACCCTAAAAAACCTAGAAATCCCTAAAGAAGCCCAATTACTGTATCTTTCCCATCAAACCCTATCTCTAAAATATAACTTTTATTAATATCCTCTTAAGAACCAAATATAATTTCCACACAAAACCGTGCTATACAGCCAAGATAACTATCAATATGTTAATTTCTGTCCCATACATATTCCCTACATAAATCCTAAAATAGGCCGGGTCATCGTCCTAAAAAAAAAAGGCCCCACCTCTGGAGGCTCACCCTATTATCACACTTATCATATCCCTGTAAGATATACAAAATATATACTCCTCAGCGGGACATGCCATTCATCATGGCCAAGGGATAGGAGGAATAGACCTAACAGTCCTGTGTTATACTTACTGTATAGTGTCTTTCAAGTACCATACAACTTCTATTCCTCTCGGTCTTTAAGGCTATGCCACCTTCCAGGGAATAAGGACATATATATACACAAAGCAACAATCCACATACGACCTTAATCTGCATCCTGATATAGTCCACTTGTCCCGACGCGTTTCCCCCCCATGAATGCAAGGGTGTTCATCAGGGGAATTTGGAATTAGGAATACCGATAGTTCCAATGATAGTTATCCGACCGATGCTTGTGGTCCCTAAAGAAGCCCTACAAAAACCTGAAATGCTTACAAATATTCAGGGCCTATTTTTTTCTTCATTTTTGTTTTCTCATCCCTTTTTCAGCACTGCAGAAAATTTCTAGTGTTATTGATGGCTGGATACTGTGGCAAATAGAAGAGACCCAACTTGTAGCTCAGGGACCCCAATGCAAAATCTATAACAGGATTGCTCACCTATCATATACTGTTCCTAACACAGCTGTCTTCTTATATGCAGAGGGGCAATTTTCCCCCATCAGATACAAGGACACAGGTGCAACTGCTACCGCTGCAGCTCCAACAGCTTGTCTCCTGGTAAATGTAGCCAAAAAATGATGGCTATCAGTAGCCGAAACATTTGCCATTCCTGATCAGAAGAAATGTAAGTAGTTTAGCTCAGTACTGTCCTGGCTTTTATTTGGTTTCTGTTTATCACATTTTTTCATAGTTTTTCAATTGTTAACGAAAATGAGTTTACTACAAGAGATCAGAGATAATATCTTCTGGGTTTGTTTCATGTTTGTTCTTTAGAAGGACAGAAAGTAGCAGATATCAAAAAGTGTAATGAATTTTAGAGGAGGCTAGCAAGCCTGCAACTGGTGAACAGGCCTGCTGTGACAAGCTCAACCTGACTTCTGTCCCAACATCTGGAAAGAGAACAAGGTTTTTCACTGACAGGTAGTCATTGCACTGTGGGGTGAATCAGAAAAACCTCATGCAACAGCTATCTGTATTCCACATCAGTAAAGGGTGGCACTTCAGAAATGGGTGGAGGCACTTGGCTTGAAAGACAGGGGTATAGGTGCAGACAGGCAGGTGGGATCTCATACAGAGGTTGAGCTCCCAAGATAAGGACTGGGCTTAATCTCCCCTCCTTATAGATACAAACTTAATTCACTGACCAAGCAAAGAACATAAAAGGTGTCACTGATACTTGCTCTCTGTTTTTCATATGTGGAAAGGAATAAAAGTGGGAACAATGACAACCTGCTCATCTAATCCCCCCTCTGAGCTAGGAAATGTATTTAATTAAATGACTCAACACTAAATTACAGTGTTAAATATATGTGAGTTTTAGGGACAATGTGTGATTTTAAGGGGTTTTGCCAAGAATTAAGTTCCTTACCTAACAGGCTGATACTCCCTTCTTGAGGCTTGAAAAAAGGGGCGTTGTGTTTCGGTGTTAAAAAAACAAGTACCTCCTCTGTGATGTCATTGCACCACCTCCCATGCACGCTCCTGATATTCAGTCTCTGTGGTTGAGTAAACATTGTTTGGCTAATCCACAGGGGATAACTGTTTTGTGCACAGGAGAGACGATAAGTGCCGAGCAGGCAGCGTTCTTTCATTTGTTCACAAACTGATGCAGGGGGGGGGGGGGAGGGGCTGAGCAGGGATCCAGGGAGCTTCTGCATGTTTACTCAGATAATTAAATTACAACCAGTGGATTCTCTATACAAAAGACACAGGATCTTTTCTCCCCAGTCCCTTCGAAGCTCGTTCATGTTCCCTGCCATCAGATAAAAAGTGCAAACAACGCATGCACGGCCAGATCAGCTCCTGTCAGCTCCTGGTCGTGTCTAATGTAAACTGTCAGGAAACTAAGGGCATGTAAGGAAGACTGTAGATCTCACATGCTTCACTTTTGTTAATGACATATATTTAGAAAAGTGATTAAATACCCATTTTGGAGGATCCCACGTCAACAATAGATCATGGCAAAACCCCTTTAAGGACAGTTTTTAAATAATTCCTGTTGGGCACAAAGTTACATCACATGGCTGTCAACAGCACGTCTAAACGAGTACAATTGTTAGGCCATATTTCATGTGCACTCACTTTTCAACATATATTATTCCTCTGTTTTATACATTTTTACTACTTTCCAAATTACCATCCTAAAACTAGATTTTCAATCTCTTCAGTTCTAGCAATTTTATAAAAATATGTACAAATGGTATGTATGAACTCTGCACATCTTGAACTTTTATTTTGAGGATGTAAAGTATCATGTATCCAAGTGTCGGCTCAGGTAAGACTTTCAGCCAAAACATAATTTTTTATAGCTTTTTAAGAAAAATTACTCTTTGACTTAAAACTGCATGAAGTTGCCTGTATATATAGTGCTGAGTGACATTTTGCGAATGGGCCAAGTGTCTACTTTCAGAAAATATATACATGTGTTTTATTTAATAATGTAGGTTTTATTTTTACACGTCTAATGTAAATTGCCTCGGATGCCAGAGGAGCAAAATGTCCAAAAAGCCTTGATCAGCAAAGGGGTTAAATAGCAATTCCATCAAAGGTGACAGCTGGTCTCAAGGGATTCTAGCAGTGGGTTTATATGCCATCACCCTGTCTTCTATTGACCCATACAGGGGCATCATCCTGGTCAAAAAGGGGCCTGCTGATATGATGAAAAATAGGACCTGATAATGGGCAGTGGGACCCAGATGCTTCGGCTGTATGGGGCCCGGAAATTACAAATGCGAGCCCTGGACCCACAATCTAGTTATCAAAACCAGACAATTCAGTAACATGATATAAATATGAAAAAACTTTGAGATTCTTAATTCACACGTTTTGATTAAAAAATGCTTAAAGGGGTTTTATCGTTACAAAGATCATGTCTCAGATTATGAGGACAGTAAAAATAAGCACTTTTGTAATTGGGTTGCATTACCTCTGTCACTTGGTTTAGCAGATATGAGCTTCTCTGTAAATCTGTGTTCTATTTCTGCTGTTGCTGGTCGTAACGCCCCTGGTCGTTTCCCGCGCCCTAGACACGCCCCCTGCACTGTGATTGGCTGGCTGACATTTCATTCAGCCTGTTGGGATACACCCCTAGACAGGAAACACCCCGGCCACGCCCCCTGCACTGTGATTGGCTGCCTGCACACTCTGTGTTTACTCCCCTCTGAGCTGTTAAATTTGATAGTGAAACCAAGGTCTGCTGGCTCTATGTACATCTCCCAGCTCTAGGGTGATGATCTGGGCAATTACTGCCGGTTGATTCTCCTCCTCATAGATCCAGTCCTTAAGCTGCTACTTGGAAAAGAGGGCGTTCTGTTCCTCAGATCGAATGCAAGCCCCGCCTCCTTATTACATCATCATCTGTAGTGTATAACATAAGGATTCAACACTGTGTCTGTATAAGTTGCTTGGATAGTGCAGTACTTAGCTGATCCACTCTGTAAGAGAGAGGTTGGGAGTTCAAGCCTCATCAGTATTTTTTTTTTTTTTTTTATAAATTGTACACATATGTAAAGATATGAAAATATATATGTAGACATCTATAATTTTATTTATATACACACACAAAGCTCCCCTATATAGTGTCCTATCCTTGCAGTCACACCAAGCACTTCCAAAATATGTGATACAATGCATATACTCTGGGGGATGAGACATGATATAGGGGAGCTATATATGTGTATATATATCATTATAGAGATTGACATATATGTTTTAGGTCTCTCGACATATGTGTTTGGGAAATTTTGGGGGGAAAAAAAAAATATACTCTGTGAGGGGACTAGAACTCCAAACCCCTTCGTTGTAAAAGTGATACTCTATCACTGCTCTACCACTGCACCACCAGCCCAAGTTAGTTACAAGCTGAGCAGGGTCTTCTCTCAAAGCTGAGTGCTTCTTTCCCCATTGTTTTCACTCACATGTCACTGACAGCAAGCAGAGATCTTTACTTGAAGCTGACATTTGTAGTTGAGTAAAGATCTCTGCCTGTTGTCAGTACAATTTGGGTGAACACCACTAGAAGTAGCAGCTGCTGGCTTTCAGTGTCATTTGTGTGTAAACTAAGAGATATAATAGGTGCTTGCTGCAGTTTGTGGAGCCTCAATGCTGCAGACATAAGCAGGCAGGAGGCTACAGAGCTGTTATATCAGACAACTTCTGCATCCCCTGCTTCAAACAAAATGTGATGTCACAGTTCTTCAGTGAGGGAGAACGTCTCCTGGGAGGAGAGACACGCCTGCTGGAGCAGGAGAGACACGCCCTTGATTATCAAATCAATCTGAGAAAATTAGCTGAACACCCCGAACAGCTCAAACGATAAAACTCCTTTAAGCCACCCCCGACTTACAACGTTGTGTTTTTCAGACATGATATAAATATGACCACAAAAATACAGGTTTATGTGTCGGCAACTGATTTAGATAAAAACATAATTGGACGGCTTTATAGTGAAGCATATTGTGATGTTTACAAAACCCGCAGGATAGATGTATTGATGGTAACTAGAGACTCCAGAACCAAGGAGGGAAAAGAGAAGGAAATCCAATAGGACAACACGGTCTCTGAAACATACATGAAGAAGGAGAACAGTAGTCAACTATGAATGCTGTGAATACAATGATCTTTCCATATACTAGTAGTCCTCACTTAAACATCAGTTTCTGTGCTATGTACTACAGTGTTCGTCACATTGCGGCTGACATACAGATCTAGTACTATTTCTTTACAGTCTTTATGGCCTTTAGAAAATGTTTATTTCTTGCTTATAGTTTGTAAGGTTTGGGCGTATAATGTAATTGAACAAAACAGGCGCTGATTCAATAATACAATGATATAACTGAGGAAAAGCATTATGTCAAGAAGATAAGATACAAAGACACAAATCTGAAACAAATCTGTTGTAAAAACATTACAACATTGAAGTACACCAGTGCTATAAACCTGCAGTAGCAATGTCACACAGTGCTCATACTGTACTACTGCATCTCAAAAAATGAGAATATCACTGAAAAGATCATTTAAGTCAAATAGAGAAACCCACATATTTGTCCTGGAGAACCCTTTGAATTTCATTGATATTCTCATTTTTTGAGATACACTAGTATATCGCCAATATATCACTGTACATGGCTTGTGCCTAATTTTTATTACATTAGAAATATTCACTACTTTCAATGTTATAGAAGGTCAATAGCATATTGATATTGAGATAGGCACTTTTGTTACTTACAGTACAAACTCTATGCAAATGTTGCCGATGGTAAGATTCAGGAATGTGTGAAACATTTCACCCAATGTATTTATTCCTTAGTAGATGAAATATGGTGATGAGAATCTATTCTTTTTTTTTTTATGGGTTTTGCCCTCACAGACATAAATGTCACCTCTGGGACCCACACTTATCATAGAACAGGCCCCTGAAACTCCCCATTCTGAATAGAGAAGTGTCTGTGCTTGCAGTTACTCACTGCTCATTTCAATGGGAGTTTTGAGTACAGTCGAATGCAACATTTCAGCTGTACTTTGAAATATCATTGAAATTAATAGTGAGACCGCATAAGAGCAGCCACTTCTGCATTCAGAATGGGGAGCTTCAGGGACCTGTAGGGTGGACCTGCACCTACCTAACATTCATGGCATATCCTATCGAGATGCCTTTAATGCCTGTGATGGCAAAACCCTTTTAAAATCACCAAAAGCAGACCTCTGTACCAATAAATTGATTTTTCACGCTTCCTAAAAGCCATTGAATCACAATAACCTATGGGCAAAAGAGTGAGTTTTAGACCTAAACGGGTTCATACATGTGGCCCTTTGTGTCAGATCTTTTGAAAAGTATACAAAGTGGACATGCAACAAGTGGACATGGGCTACTGATCAGATCCAAAAAGAGAGATGTTCAGCGCCATCCATAAAAAATGCAAGATTTTATTTCAGCAAAGTTAAAAACCACAGCAAATTATGTAAAAGTCCAAAGAAGCATAGACACATGAGTATGCTGTAAGAACCTTTGTATTTGAAATGCATCAGCATTATCTTGCACTTTTACACAATTTACTGTGGTTTTTATCTTTGAGGAAATAAATTCTTGTATTTATTATGGACAGCGCCAAACATCTCTCTCTTTGGTTCCTAACAATATAGTGGGCGTCTGCTCAGAGATTCACTAAACAATTCTCTACAAAAAAAGATTCAGCATCTTCAAAAAGGGTTCTTCTTTTATTCTTTATCCACCAGAGGTATAGAATGAGGTGCAAACTGACAAAAGAGAGGAACCATTTGTGCTGCTTTTTAAGAATTTTACTTTTCACTTAAGTCATTCTATCGAAGAGCATAGCTAGAATTCATACGGCCTTAGGGCAAAATGAGATGGGTCCTCCTAAATACTGAAGCTAATTTACAAATGCAAAGGCTTCTGCTATTTAAAATCATCCCAAACTTACTGGGGTAAATATCTACGAAATACAAGTTAATGTAATTGTTTTAACTGTGAAACAATGATGTGCAAGAAGAATGCGTCCTGCTGCATAACAGACCACAAGAGCCATGATTGCTATGCTGTTATTGGAATCGTGCCCAATATTTGCCATTTATACACATGGTTTTTGCAGATTAGTTGACATTATGATTGATTCTACTTCTCTCAGGCTGAATTCTCAAACTGTACTGGGAGGTTAAAGACAAAGTCATCATGTCCATTGAAAATGCCCTTTTCCAATTGCCCACTTAATTATGAATATGTAGTCAGGCAGCAAACGCACTATACGATTATGACAGTGTAAGCTGAGCACCGAGGTAGGGTTCCCGGAATTAAAAGCGAAGTTCAGCGGACGAAGGAAACGACTCCAACACCAGTTCAACAACCCATTAGCTTTACTGAACTTCTTCAGAAATGCATGTGAACCAAATTCCCCAAACACACATGTACAAGGTGGTAACAAGGCCTGTGCCACACAGTACACCGCCGAGGAGTGTGTCCTATGGTACTCTGCACGATCGTTTACACTACTCTTGGGGTTTCAGAAAGGCCCGACCGAACTACAGCTACCTTTAATACCATACAAGCAGGACACAATCGTTGTGTGGAGCAGTTCAAAAGCGGTTGCGGCGGTGGGGACAGATGCTTACAATTTACCAGCTCCTACCTCGCTGTCCCCTGACTTATACAACATTAACAACAGATCCTTCTCCATGCGACCCAGTTGATAAATAAACAGTGCTATAACAAGCCCCATCCAATGTCCCGAATCCAGGAGGCGTACTAGCTGGGAATTAAAACACCTATGGCCTGAATCCAAAATCTTTCCTAACTAGACTAACAGGCCTGCACACTGTCCTAGTTTTGTTGGCGTGCACGCTTTCTTTGACCCGGGTATCACCTTTTCGAATGGCCGGCAGTTGCTGCTCTGGGGTGATGATCATGAGTTGAAGTCGGCATCCAGATGTAGTCGCTTTCTCCAGTCTCTGCAGAGTGTTCTTTCTCTTTCCCTCAGTGCGCACCAGTTTCACTTCTCTCTCTTTGGAGGGTTCTCAACTTTTGGCCCATTCGGAGGCAGGAAAGCCCACGTAATCTTCAGCACAGCATCTTTCCCTCCTGCCTTATCTTTGTATTTCCTTCCTTGTTCCTTCCCAAAATGGCCACTGCCCATCAGGCCTCCAGTCCACTTGGTCTTCATAGTCACATGTCTATATTTGCATACACCAGTTTCCGGTCGACAGTGGCATCTTGTGGCCAAACACCAGAAATGCAACAGAATGCTTTACAATTATAACGTACACCACATATGATTTTACTGGTGTAAATACATGCGGCTGTTCCACACATCCCACATACCACCCCACTAGAAGTTGGCGTCCTCGACAACCCTCCCCACACAAACTCGTTTTGCGCATAGCGTGTGGTGGGTACACCAGCATTGCACCTGGGTGTCCTAAGTGGGGCTATAGAATCAGGGGATTCAGGCCGCATCTCCTGGGGAAGACTGTTGACTGCCCCAGTCTATCTCTAGGTGGCAAGTTTACACAAGCTGGACCACTCAGTTGTGACACAGGAAACCGAGACAGTCCACCATTCCATCAACTAAGGGAGGCTGCTGGACAGAGGGGTAGGTAATTCGGGCGTTAGTCCTAGTTTCAGGCACTTAAAATCACAGCGCCTCAACTATTTCTGTGCAGATTTAGTGATGGCCCACTCGCCCCTATCGGCTCTACCTCGTAACTGCGGATGGCAGGGTCCCCTTCTCTTGACCAATATGGGAATGCCTCCACCTCCCATCCAACTTCCCAGATGGCCTCTTTAGCCCTGACCAAGAAAACCCGATCACCTGGTGCAAAGTGTTCTCTGCACGGGCGCCGAGGGTTAGGATGCCACCACTTGTTTTCAGACGCTCTCTACAACCTTGTGCACCATCCGCAGTCGGCGGCGGTGTTCCTGGGCCCCTGCGCGTACAGGTACTGGTCGGTGGTTGTTCCATCGGACTGGGCATGATGGACGATCCTCAATCTCTCGACCCGTTCTCCCCAACATCAGCATGTTTGGGGAGTAACCGTGGGACTGTTGCCCACCCTATGTGTAGGCCACATCAGCTCAGGTCAGGTACTCAGGCCCACCTAGCCTTCTGGCTGTCCTCTAAAGTCCGCAGCATTTTCTGGAATTTTTAAAAAAAGGGGGAAGCGGTAAAACCGCTCACAAGATCAGTTCCCCCTGCAGGATGATACGGGGGTAGTACGGCGGAACGCTCAATCCCATACAAACTGGTACAGTTTGCACATTATAGCACTTGGAACACATGCATCCATGGTCGGTATGTATCCTCTGTGGGCACCTACCACCCCCACCTGTATAAAGTGCTTGCAGGACCGCGTTCAGCAACAGACTCTGCAGTCTGATCCCTAGTGGGTTACAGCCACCCGCTTACTTAGTGAATATGGTCGTCATGGACCAACAACAGTACGGAATGCCAGAGGTTAGAGTACACAATCTGAACGATTAGTCAAATCATCAAGAGCTCTAGAGGGCGCAGATGTTCCGGATGTCTGATGGGAGCCCGCTGTTCAGTCTCTACTTAACCCACAGGTACGACACTTGAGTCAAGCCCTCAGACCACCATGCTTAACAAGTCAGGGCAGTACACTAGTCGTTGAAGCCATCTTATAGGTTTTGTCACTCCAAACATGTGCGAGCCTCTCTCATGAGCTTCCTGAGCAGCCTCTGGTCCAATGACATGGGGATAAACACTCTCGTTGTCGGTGCTGTACTCTGATTGTATAGTAGATGGTCGGCACACGGGACCCTGCAAAGACACTCAGCTTATCCCACTGCCTCAACAGATTTTGCCCCTCCTGACGTCAGCTGGGCTGCTCTTCTGGAGGGGCAGACCCGGAGACGGACCCCATCTTCACCTTCCGTATTATCTGTGCAAACCATCTTGGACCCTCTGCCAATCAGCCACTGTCTTTTCAACACCACCGGCACTCCAGACGCCACCACCAATTGTGTCGTGCACGTCTGGAAACCCATAGGTAAACGCCGACCAAGGTCGGCCATTTCAGTGTCTTCTAAATCTTCGTCAACACTGTGAGAAGGTAGTTAACTGAAACCGAGAGAGGCCATCAGGCATTAACATGTTTTCCCTCCCTGACGAGAACTTAAATGTGGAATAGTGGTACTTTGAGGAGTCGGGGACACCCATCTCTGCTCAAGGGTCAAGCTTAGGCATTCCTCCAAAGGTGTGCGACATGGATTGGTGTTCTCCGTTCATGACGGTTCACCTATGCACCTGTTCAGGTACTCTGAAAATCTTTCTTCATGTCCATCCAGGGCATTAGAATCAAATTAAAGGGAGGCTATAATTGTTCGGGGATTGCGCTCTGGACTCTCTCAAAGAGCACGACAGGCATAGGCAATTACTCTCTCTTGCACTTCCTGGACCTGGGGACCAGCACGGCCCCCAACCCATGTAGGGACTTCCATCAGTATTACAACAGAAAAGAGTATCAAACGTGCTTAGGCCTGAATCGGGCAATGGTCAGCGTCTCTTTCACGGAGTCAAAAGCTTTTTGCTGCCGTGGTCCCACTCAATAGGGGCGATTCTTTGGGCCACAGCCAGTACCTCTTCACTAGGTCATTTAAGGGACCTGTCAGATGAGCAAAAGCTGGGTTATAAAACCTTCGGTAATATCCGGCCACCAGCCAGGAATGCTTGTTCCTCCTCGTTTTTTTTTTTTTTTTTTTTTTTTTTGTGTACACGGCCGAGGCCACTTTTGAACTGCCTCCACCTTACTGGGGGGCCGCCTGTACTCCCTCCGAGGTGACCACATGCCCCAAGTACTCTATCCGCTGTTTGAAAAGTTTGACAACTTCTTAGGACTTTATTCTTGAGCCCGTCTGGTCCACGTAGTCGTTCCAGGACCCGGCCGCAGTTTCTTGAAGATGGTCTTCAAAGGAGTTCCGAACACCACTAAACATCGTCCAGGTAGATCAAGCACCGACTCAAAGTTGAGATCCCCCCAGACAGTGCCCATCAGCCTCTGGATGTCCCTGTGCCGTGGCATTTGACAGGCCAAATGGGCATTTACGCATTGAACTCATAGAGCCCATAGGTAGATAAAGGGCTCTGTCTTTGCCTGTCCTCCTTCTTAGCCACTGGTACTGCCAGTATCTGGGCCCCCAAGTCGAGAGTCGAGAAAATTTGCATGACCTAGAGCGGACAGCGATTCTTCAATCCGTGGGAGTGGATAGGCATCACGAACAGTCTGGGCATTCAGCTTCGG
Source organism: Phyllomedusa bahiana (assembly GCA_025379985.1). NCBI lineage: Eukaryota > Metazoa > Chordata > Amphibia > Anura > Hylidae > Phyllomedusa > Phyllomedusa bahiana. The sequence continues at coordinate 76,531 of JAODAL010007168.1, read as the reverse complement.
TAATCTAACAGAACCTGAGACTTCCATCTTTTTTTCGCTCACAAGACCACCGGCGCAGCCCAGGGACTTTGACTCTCTTGGATCACCCGTTTCTCCAGCATGCTGGCCACCATAGACTTTCACGTCCTGATACATCTTGGGGGGGATTTGCCGGTACCTTTTTCTTATGGGCTAGCATTGACCCGATAGGGGAATTCGTTGCCTAAATGGAAGAAGCAACACCGAAGTCTTCCATCTTGTCTTGAGAACGCCTCCTGAATATTCCAAAGGGTATGCTTTCCAACAAAACTGTTGTTGCCCGGAGTAAGAGCCTGAGGTCAACCCCCATTTGGGCCATGGAATCACTCGGCCATTCCATTCCGCTGTTGGAGATTCACTCTGTCGGACCCCTATGCATAGGTCCAGGCGACCTCTTGTCAGGCAATAGCGTTATAAAGTCTCCCACCTGAAGATATCTTCTCCGGGAACGTTAGACTTCAGCTAAACAGTTATTTGTGGGAATGGCTTAACTCTCTGTCCATGACATTGTGGCATCTCACAAGGTTACAACACCATTTTTCACGCGTCGGCAAGGGGAACCGAGATACCAGTTGGACGGTTCTGTGTCACTTCCTGTGAGACTGGTTCAATCAAGACTTCCAGCCCATTTTCAAACTTCCGTTCGCTTTAAACGGCAACATCCTATACCTGTTCATGTCGTTGGCGGGATCTGATCAGGGCATTCGACGGCTCCTTCACCTGCCAATGGGACGACTCTGGGGCGCGCAGAGGGGGGATCGACACCGGAGGGGTGCCCCCGACGGCCGGGGGGGTATACTGAGCGTGAGGGGGGGGGGGGGGCCAGCACCGCACGCGGGGGGCGGGTATCGGGTGCCCTCGGGGTGGGGGGGGCCGCGGCCCGGGGTCGCCGGGGTAGGGAGCGGGGGGGGGGGCGGCCGGCACCGGTGGCCAGCGCGGTTGCGGCGGCGGATCGTGGGCCCGGGGCGGATAGCGGGGCCGGGGCGCGGGGACTTGCGCGGGCCGGCGGCGTGGGGGCGGCCAGGCACCTGGGGTGGATGGATCGCCGGGAGGGGCGGGGGCGCGGGCCGACGAGGGAGGGGCCAGGGGGGGCGCGGAGGGTAGTAGGGGCGGGGGCGCTGGGCGCGGGAGGGGGTCGGATCGGATGGGGGGCGACCGGGTCCAGTAGCGGCCGGGGGGGCGGGGCCGCCCTGGGGGTCGAACTGCAGGACTGGGGGATGGGGCGGGACAGGATCCGGGGGCGGGGAGGGGGGGGAGGGCTGGGAGGGGTTCACGGGCGGGGGAGAACGGACGGAGGCGCAGGGGGGAGGGGGTGTCGGGGGGCGAGGGGGGGGGGAGGGGGCTGGTTCGGGCCACTCCACCGTATGGGCGCGGGGACGCTGGGGAGGCGGGCCCTCGCACGCGGAACCCGGGCGGCGGCCGAAGGAGAGGACCGACGGGGGCGCCCAGCAGGGCGTCAGGGGGAGCGGGGGGACAGGCCTGGGGGGAGCGGCGCGCGTCCGGGAGGCGGAGGTGGGGGGGACGCCGGATGCTGGAGGGCGGGCGGTGCGGCCCACGCGGGCGGGCGGGGATCCGCGCGGCAACCGGTTGGGGAGGCCACGGGTACCCGCTGCCGCCGGGTAGTGGGGGGGAAACCGCGGGGAGCGGAGGGGGCCGGGCCGGGATCCTGGACGGGGGGCGTGAGGGGGCGAGCGGGGTGCTGAGGTGCGGGGCGGGGATTCGCGGGGCGGGGGGGCGCAAGGGGGGGGGGGCGCAGCTGGGACGCCCCGATGTGGCTGGACGCGGGAGGCGCTGGGTGGGGGGGGGAGTGAGGGGCGGGGGAGGGGGGATCGGGAGGATGACGGACGGCGGCGGGAGCCCTCCCAGGGCCGCGGGGGCTGGAGGGACGGGGGCCGGGGTGGGGGGGATCGCGCGGGGACCGGGGCGGGCCCGGCCTGGGCGGGGCGGGGGGAGCCGGGAGGGGGTTCGGCGCGGGGGCAGGGGGGGCGGGGGCGACAATGGCGGGGGAGCGGGGACGGGGAACGGGGGGGGGGGTGGGGGGACGGGCGGTACGGGCGGGTGGCGTCGGGGGGCGGGGAATCTCGGGCGGCGGGGTGGGAGGGGGGGCCCCGCTTCCAGGCGCGGGGGGGGCGGCGGTCCGGCCGTCGCGGATGTTGCGGGATCCGGGATGTGCGGGCTTCTTTAGCAGATCTGCAGGCTCCTCACCCATCTGTTGTAGGGACCTTCCTGAGTCGTGGCTGGTGCGTGGTGGCCCGCTCTGCCAATATCTTGGGTTCCCTCTTTTGCGAGAGATGGTGATGATCCAAGTCTTGAGACCATTTCATACCCAGGTTACATCATCCACCGGCGTGATGGGTGATCCACTACGCCCATACTTTTTGCCTAATGTCTTGCCCCAAACAGTCGGACTTGCATCCAGACTATCCATTGCACGTGCCTTTTCACATTATTGGCTGCTGTCAGCACCCTAATGACGCTGCCATCCTCCGGCTCCTCTGTGCCTAAAGTGTCGCTCAAAGAAACTCCGATGGCACATCAGGGTAGCACTATGGACCCGTATTCCAATAGGCAAACGTACTTTCTGGCTTTTTTCTAACTCGGCTTCCATAAAGGGACTGATGGGCATAGAGGTCATGCTTCTAACATATAGGCCTTTTGTTCTGTCGCACCGCCTACGGGCGCCCGGCCTACTGCGGCGGTCGGTCTAGATTTAACCTGGCTCTGCCCCTACATGTTCAAGGACACTCTTTCTGGCGATGTGGCCATACTGTTGGCAAGCCAGCAGAGAGGCCCCCTAGATTCTCCGTGCGCCTGATGGAGCCCCTTGCAGTGGGAACCCGCCTGTGGAGTTTCCTGAAATGGGTGCGCGGGAGGCAAGCTGATGTCCCTTCTGGAGTTTGTAGCGTTCTGCCTTCATCTGGGACATTCCGACCCGAAGTTCTCTCAAACCTCTGTCTGCAAAGCTGGACCACAATCTGTTAAAGACCCTGAGTCTCACAGGTCCTCTGCTGCTTGGGCACTACTGACGGCCTTTTACTCATTAGGGGTTTGGGTTCTTCTTCCCTCTCCACAGCGGCTAAGTAAACACTATAAAACGTTCAGGTCAGCCCTCATTCGGGTCATCTCTTGCAATTTGTCCCTTACAGGATTTATTGTACAGTCCAAAAATGAACTGATCTTCTTAGTAACTTATCACTTCTTGAAAGAAAGCCCCCCATGGCCACTGGGTTCTGCCGCCTTATTTCATTCAACATGTCATGTAGGGCATGAGTGTACTGCATGTGGGTCTCACCCTCTCTTGCGGCGGTTGGAAGAAGTGGCTTCGCAGGTTGCACCACCTTGGCATGCCCCCTTGGGCTCCTTAAGCAGGGTGAAATTTTGTCCAGTGTGTCCTCTCGGACTTGGGCCCGTACCATCCTGTCTGTTCTAACGTCCCCTCTAAGGCACCCAAGGGCTATCTCTGCCCTAGTTCTGGACGCTAGGTTACTATTTTTAACTGCACTATGCACCCTTTCTGTCCAGTCTGCAGTGTATGTTTTTTTCCATTCAAATTATGGGGGGATTGTAAAGTGACCATCAGGCACATAACTCACTTGCGGCGGGGCATTATGGGGGACACCCTGAACTTGGATATGGCCGGCGCCCAGTGACGACGGGGGGGAAGACTTCCGTGCATTACCACGTCCATAACGGTCGCTAGGATCCTGCCTGCTAAGAAAGTTGTTAGCTGAGCCTCCGTGGTAGGGTTCCGGAATTACAGCGAAAGTTATGGACGAAGAAAACGGACTCAGTTCAACAAGCCCATAGTTTACTGAACTTCTCAGAAAAAGGCATTGTGAACAAATCCCAAACACACATGGTACAAAGTGGTAACCAAGGCCCCTGTGCCACACAGCACGCCGCCGAGAGTGTGTTTACCTACCCCACGAAGGGTTCAGAAAGGCCGAACACCGCTACCTTTTTTATACCATACAAGGACAGGAACAAATCGTTGTGTGGTGCAGTTCAAAAAGCGTGCGGCGGGTGGGGCACAGACGCTTACAATTTAACCAGCTCTACCGCTGTCACAGACATATACACATAAAAACAGATCACTCTCACATCGCGACCCAGTTGCATAAAATAACAGTGACTATAAAAGCCCCATCAATGTCCAGAATTCAGGAGGCGTAGTTGGATAACAACACCTATGGCCTGAAACCAAATCTTTCCTTAACTAGCTAACGGCTGCACAAAGGTTCCTTGTTTTGTTGGGCGGGCACGCTTCTTTGAACACGGGTATACCTTTTTCGGTATGGCCGGGCAGTTGCTGCTCTGGGGTGATGATCCTGCTGTTGAAGTCGGGCATCCAGATGTAGTCGCTTCTTCGTCTCTGAAGAGTGTTCTTTCTTTCCTCAGTGCGCACAGTTACACTTCTCTCTCTTTGGGGGTTCTCACATTTTGAGCCCAAACGGAGCAGGAAAGTCCCAGTCAATCTTCAGCCAGGCATCTGTTCCCTCCTGCCTTCTCTTTGTGTCTTTCTTCCTTGTTCCTTCAAAAATGGCCGCTCCCAACATGCCTCCTTCAAATATTCTCTAGTTCACATGTCTGATCATTTGCATACACCAGTTTCCGGAGACAGTGGCATTCTTGTGGCCCAAACCACAGAATGCAACAGAATGCTTTACAATAATAAGTCACATATATGATTCATACGAGTAAATACAATGCGGCTGTTCCACCATCCCACAACAGCTTAATTGATAGCCATGTTAGCTTGAGCAAAACTCAGTACATGTTTGTTGCACATAACAGAAAGTCAATCACAAGCAAGATACAATATGTATCCTTGAGTTTAGAATGATGGATATTACTGTCAGTCCATCTCAAAATATTGCATGGCTCATACCTCACTCTCTGTAGAGCTTGTTTCTTTCTAATAATGAAGCTACAACAAACCAAAAGATTCTAAAAAAAATGCTTATTATACAGCAATATCAGCTGCAGGGACTGAAGCAAAACAGAAGTATCAAGCTGGAATACAACCTTCTTATGCTTCAATGTCATCAATGGATTGTTAACCCAGGAAAAACCCTTTTCCAGAGGCAGCATCCCAATCAGTGGACTCTGACTTCGCTTTGGTTCGAGCTGCTGTAATAATCCTTAGTCATAGCAGTTCTGATGCGATGGTAGTTTATCAGTGCAGCCATGTTACTCTGCTCTGGTACAACAGAGTCAAAGGCCAATCAAGTAATACACGTGCAGAGTCCTCCAGAACGAAAGCCACTCTTTGCAGCTGCTCTGTGGTCCATGTAATACAGTGGGCCTCTTCTCTATGACTTCCATATGTTTCAATAGGAAACTCCTCTAAAGTAATATTAAATATAGAAAATTCACAAAAGATTTTTAAGAAATCTCAGGGCTTCGTCCCTTAACACCCTCATCTCCTTCAACTCCAATCAGTCTTATAGCAATCAAAAGTGTGAAAAATACAAAAAGAATCTCTGTATATGTGTTCCTCCCTCCTCCTTCTCCCAAACCTCATATCAGGTCTATCTATCATTGTAAGGCAAATGGCTGCTGCAGACCTCCCCTACTGCTCTCTCTGAAATAGAAGATCAGAAGCCACCTGCCAGCTTTTTTCAAGAGCATACAGAAAATTGTGTAGCCTAAAAAAACGATTTCTAGGTCTACTATTGCACAATATCCAATTAACTGCTAGTAACCTGAGCGCTCAGTTCTTATCAGTATATGCAATGTACAGAATCTGATAAATCACATGTTGCCATGCCAAGGTTTCTGCATCAAGTCTGTTATCATGCCAAGGTTCCAGCAGCAACTTCTGTGGATCTACTTGAAGATATTCCTGTCAAATATAAAATAAGAAAAACAAAAAACACTACACTCACCTCCCCTAGTGCTCCATTGAGAAGGTGTCTCCAGTCCCCGTACAGCTAGCCTCCCCTGATGACGTAATGTCTTATGTGATGCGACACTGTAACTGGAGGTTGGTTGTACCAAGACAACTAGAGGCACGTTGCCAGTGGAGCCTTTGGTGGATATATGTTCACAGTATGTGACTGAGATTTCTTCCATCCCATTGACTTTGTTGCTACAGTATCTTACATCATATCCACCCCATGTGAGGATAACTTTGTTGTGACTTTTTATGGCAACTGAGGATATGATTTTTGTTGATTGTTAATCAAACACATTTTGGTTACTGTTTTACTATGACCATCACTATGATTTTATATACAAATCTGAAGTCCGGGGTTTTTTAAGAGGGTGGATGGGAACAAAAACAATATGTTGTTTGTCCATGGATGATGCTTGGTATTGCAGCTGCGTCTCTTCAGCTGAAATGTACCGTACATCAAGGTACTCAGCCTTTCAAAAACTCCAAATACTACAATGTATAGTTTTCTCTTGTTGGGACTGGGAAATTAGGGTAAAAGTGTTGACCGAAGCAGGTCACTGAAAATGAGCTTTGAATGAATGAATCAATGAAATGTCTTTTTTTGAAAATATCTTTTAAAAAATGTGAATATTTTCAAAAATATAATTAACTTTGCTTGAAAACATTGTATTCCAAAATCTTATTAGAGTAACATCATGTCTGATATTCTATCACACTAAAAGATAGTAGAGGATTTCATAATATCTAAGAAAAAATGCCATCCATAGTCAAATCACGATAGCCATGAAACTACAGAAAAAAGACGAAAGAGTCAAGCCAAAAACTGAAGGCATTCCAGTGTCCACAGAGCAAAGATTTCATAGTTTCTACTGGAAATAAGAGCACTTTATACAGTGCTATTTTTTCTCATTAAACATTTGGTCACCATGTTGGATTTGACGGACTGTCATGATCATGCCTGACAGAGCCTCAGCTTTGGGCTTTGCTCGCCGGCCGCGGCCATTGCGACATAAGCCCTGGTTTCTTACATGATGTTTGGAATTGTATTCACTAGTGTGAACTGTGTTCTCCTCGCTGGTTGCTTGATTGATTCCTGGCCAACGCCCTGGCCAGGAATCTTCCAGCACTCTGTGAGTTAATGGGTTTCTCAGGTGCTGCTGCTAGTTTTATTAGTATGTTTGTTGTCCAGGCCTTGGGTTTGGAACTAGTTCCGTTGAGTGCTCCCTTTTTGGTTTCAGGGGTAGATTCTACCTCCCTAATCGGGGGAAGAATCAAATTTCGTACTGCTGAGATCACTTTGAATGTTGGGAGTTCGCATACGGAAAAACTTTCGTTTTTTGTCATGGAGAAACTCGCTGCGGATATTATTCTTGGCTTGCCCTGGCTCCGCCTCCATAATCCTGTGTTTGACTGGAGAACCACTGAGCTGATCAAATGGGGTGACTCATGTGGTTCTCATTTGAAGACTGTTGATCCCTTGGTGTGTGCTGTAATTAATACTCACGATATTTCAGAATGTAAATCTGACGTCTTAGATAGAGATGCTGCTGATAATTTGCCTCCACACCAGCCTGATGATTGTACCATAGACCTCACTCCGGGGGCAAAGCTTAACTTGTCTGCCCCGAAGCAAGAATCTATGCATTTGTATATTAAGGAACCTGAAAATTTTCTTTCTCCGGAAGTAGTATTCTCGACTACCGATTCACAGAGTTCTGCTCCGTCTAAGCTGTCTCCCTTTTGCTATGAGGAGGATTCCCATCTCATGTACTCTGCCACTACAGGTTGTGAAACCAAAATAGAATCCACCGTTAATCGACTGTGCACAGTCTGGGCTAGGAGTCATAAGACTCTTAAAAACGCTCAACTAAAACAAATCCAGAAAAAACGCCGACCCAGACCAAAATACCTCCGTTTTCAAGTCCCTTTAGCAAATTGTGCTCCCAAGCCTAAAATGGGAAAAATTGGTCAGGCCCATCACACTAAACCAAGGGGGTCTGTTGAGGGTCCGGTGGCCCCTCCTAAGGGGAGGGGTACTGTCATGATCATGCCTGACAGAGCCTCAGCTTTGGGCTCTGCTCGCCGGCCACGGCCGTTGCGACGGAAGCCTTGGTTTCTTACATGATGATTGGAATTGTATTCACTAGTGTGAACTGTGTTCTCCTCGCTGGTTGCTTGATTGATTCCTGGCCAACGCCCTGGCCAGGAATCTTCCAGCACTCTGTGAGTTAATGGGTTTCTCCTTTTGATGGACAACCCTCTGTTCCTATCCGGTCTTGTGTTTCTTTCCACCTATGGCCTCTATTCTGCCTTCTTTGTTCCCTATTTAAAGGTTCATTTCACTTCCATCTTTGCCTGCTATAGAGGTCTTTTGCTTGTTGCTAGCCCTTCCTTTTGCATTTGCCTTTTCTGTATTTGACCCTGCTGTTCTCCTGACTATTCTCTTTCTCAGTGATTTGGTACTGCTGCGCCCGACCGGTATTGACCTGGCTAGTCTGACCCCTCTTTATTGTGTTCTGTCTTTGTTTGTCTGTGTCTTGTGTCTGCACTTAATCAGTGTAGCTCCTATTCTTCTGGTTGGGGCCGACCTATTAAGGAGTCGGGTACCCCCAAAAGGCAGGGACAGTGGTTGGGACCAGTGTCAGGGCCTCATTCTGTTGGTATCTGTTCGTGTGCCCCTGACCGGCCCCTGACACGGACACAGCTCAATGGCGTACTATAGTCACTGCCAGTGCATGTTTTACAAATGATGAAGCATTGCATTGTCTTTGTTTATGATCAAAATCACAATGCAGTTGTCCTAGCTGATCACAGTGCAGCAGTATCCCTGAAAGGATCATTTAAAGAGATTCAGCCTTTGACTTGTTTTTAGCACCTGTGTGGCATTGAAAGGGTTTCATGTTTCACTATGTCACAAGCAGTTTTACTCTCACTCTCAGTCTGTGGGTGGTTCTATAGCAGTGATTATCATATCTAGCTAAGCTGTTATACTCACAAGTGCAGGAGATCTTATCTTTAGTAATCACAGGGCACATGTGATGTGAGGACTGAAAAAACGTTGCTTATCTGTAATCTTGTTAGAGATAATAAGTTTTCTCTGGACTCTATATATCCGTGGGGTGTCATCATTACCTGCTCTCTGCTCTCCCAGCTAATTAGATAACAGAGTTACGTTCTGGCAAAAAGATAACCATAGAAACCTATATGCACTCAAGCACATAAAGTGTCTTTTATCGCATAACTAAAGTAAAATCTATAGATCAATGTATTTATAAAAAGTCTTCACTTAACTGTCCCTTCATACTGAAAGCTAATCTCTGTAGTGAGAAAACTTCTTTAATTATAGTGACTTATCCCTGTAGCTAAATTCCAATTTGTCTGCATATGACAACATTTGATCTTTCCTTAGGCTATGTCTACACAGGACTCGTTTGCAGTCGGATTGTTAAGCGGATTCAGTATTTAGAATCATAAAAAATCTGACTGTAAAATCATCCCCATTGACCTCAATAGATTAGCCGAGCTGTAATTGTCACGGATGCCCCTGCGACTCTCGTCCCAGTCACAGGTGCATCCGTGCTCCGACGCCGGGCGGCGCCCCATCCCGCAAGTCGGGTCCGGGGTCCGCTCACCCTCCTGCCAGTGCCGGTGTCCACTTACCCAGCCACGCTTCTGTCCCGTCCGTCTCTGTCCCTCGGCGTGCGCGGCTCCGCACCCTAGGGCGCGTGCGCGCAAGCAGTGTCAGATTTAAAGGGCCAGTGAACCGGTAATTGGCTATTGCCGGTCACTGCCCCTATTTAAGCCTGCCTCTTCCTGGCAGCCTTGCCGGATCTTTAGTGCTCATTGCCTACTGTGAAAGCATTCCAGAAGCCTTGTCTTGTCTACCGTGTACCGAACCCGCTTGCCTACGTTTACTGACCACGAATCTCTGCCGCCAGCCCAGACCTTCCTGCCTGTCCCCGACTATGAGCCTGCCTGACGTATCTGTACCTCGCCTACCCTTGGCCGCCACCTCAAGCAAGTTCCGCCAGTGGAAGCGACCTGGTAGACCCCTGCCGCAGCAAGTCCATCCCGCTTTGCGGCGGGCTCTGGTGAATACCGGGACCTACTTAGATTCCGCTCCCTGGTGTGGGCTTCCACCATCGCTTGCGGTGGTCCAGCGGATCCACTACCAGAACGTTACAGTAATCTACACAGCTCGGATTTTCTGAGGTCAGATTTCAAAACTGTCAGTTTTGAAAAAACATAAAACATGTTCTATAATCCGGCAGAAAACGTCAGATTATAGTACTGCTCTAATGAATGGGACACCCAAAATCCGAAAACTGCGGCAACAAACAAAAAACTGAGTGTAAAGAATCCGACCAGTATTTTACCCTCTGCTGGGTGGATGCAGCCTTACCCTCATGCTGCCCCTTTGATACCTCATCTCATGTGCTCTCTGACTACCGGCAGTGCTCATCTTATGCAACCAAGACTTTTGCCTCTTATTATACGTCACCTCAACCACATTTGTCTAGTTACTCAGTTACCAAAATCAACAATCAGCTTTAATGAGTTTTTCTTGTCTCAGTTCTCATAACATATGTGTATGTTTAAAAAATTAGCTCTCTAGTCTATATGGCATGGGTCCGATATTTACAGTTTGGGGATTCGTAAACTGTCAAAATCCAACTGTTAATCCGTACCAATAGACCTCAATAGAAAATCTGAGCTGTAGTTTACACAGCTCAGATTTTTTGAGGTCAGATTTCAAATCAGAAAATCATGTAAAAAAACTTGGAACATGTACGTTCTTCCACCGGATTTCTGATTAAAAATTATAGTGTTCAATATCAGGGGCCAGCGAATCTAAAAAACCAACCCTAAAATCTGAGCCAAGAAACAGTGGTAAAATGGACAAAAGGATGCAGCCTTTGAGAACCAACTTGCCCCAAAGTCCATGAGCTAGCAGAATTCCAGAGGTCCTATGCTTCATTTTAAGATCTGATGCTAAGAAGTTTACAATTATTACCCCAGTAAAAGTAAATGGTTCGTTGGTTCATTGATCATTACTCAAAACCTAATTTGACAATCTGAAAAATCAAGTAAACCCACAAAAAGATAACATTAAAATGCTCAGTGAGTAGCAACATTCAATTTTGTTCAATAAACTGATAAAAAAATATTACATGCTGTAAAAACTCACAAACATCCCAAACATTACTGTTAAATTATGTTCTAAAATGGAGTTATCGCTATTGTCTGGATTTTAAGATTAGATTTACATAGGGTTTAAATATAGCTGCTATATAGATATAATTTACTGTTTAACACATGACTTGGAGTATAAAATATAAATGAATTCACATTTTAGGAAACTCAAGCTGAATTTGCAAATACGCAATAGCTGTTAGCAATGATAAAATCCCATCTGCTTCAAGTAGAACTGAGATATTGTCATAGTTTTAGAAATAAAGCTTATTCTGTGCCATTCCAGATGCCTCAAGGGTGCACTAAAGCAGTGCCTAGTCTGTACTGTCTGTCACCTTAGGTCAAAGTGAGTTGTCTTAGCAGCTCTTACTATAACCTCAGGAGAGAACAAGCTGTTTGTATATGGAAAGGAGCAAGAAAAGCTGAAAGCGCTTTAGCTTCAGTTTTATGATTGGCTGGTAATTGAAAGTTCTTGTCTCCTCATAAACCGGGAGTAATTTTGTGCAATGAAGAATTGGTAAAATATGCCATAGTGGAGAAGTGGGTGGAATAAATGTTCAGCACATTACAGTTAGATAATGTTTTATTGAAGCTTGAAACAGCAATAAGACAGCAAGTGTGGTATCAGAATGGGGGATTTTGGAAATCTAAGGAATGAAGGATGTTTTTAAGAAACACTTTTACATATGTAATCATCTAAGATGTAAACAATCAGCCATTAAGGCCTCGTTCACACGGCTTATTTCGCCATGTATTTGCCGACGGATTGACGATCGTCAATCCGTCGGCAAATCAGTCAGAAATAAGTAACAGCCTATTTTCTATTGAAATCAATAGAAAATACGGCTCGTCGTTCACACGACGCGTATTTCCGTGCTGGATTGCCGCCGCGGATTGACGACGGCAATCCGGACGGAAAAACAATGTGCATGTCAATTATTTACAGACGGATTCACCACCTTCAATGATTGGAGATGGTGAACCTGTCGGGAAATCAGTTACAAATCCGTGCCACACTTAGTGGCACTTATTTGCAACTGATTTTCAACTGATTTCAGAACGTATTTACGATCGGCAATCCGATGTAAATACGTTCTGAAATAAGCCGTGTGAACGAGGCCTTAAAGTGTGACATTAAAAATGGCTGTGGGTTACCTCTAAATTCAGACTGCATATAAAAATGTGGCCTTCCCAAACTATTATGTTCTTAAGCTAGCCTGCATACTTACATTTCTGACCAATCAGACTGATTTTATAGGGTATTAATAAGCCTTCTAAAACTGGTTACAGATCTTTAGAATAGACCACCAATGTCATCGTGGGATTTGTCATCTGCTGGAGGAATACGTTTGTAAAGTCTAAACATTTTTTTGTTTTGCTTTAAAATGTAAGCAAATGTGCATTTCTAAGTGATGTATCTGTTTTCTGATACACACATCATGCTTACAGGTACACAATTGGTAAGGCTTTTTAACAAAAAAGGTATCCTTTTTGTTAAATAATCCAAAGCTGCATGGTAAAATTAGAAAGAAAGGAAATAAAGACATTTTAACATATGTGTCATGAAAACATGTGTGCAGGAGATGCTATCCCACCGATGCCACCAATCTGTCAGGGAAAGACAAACAGGCAGGGTATGCTATCTCACTGCTGCTGCCATTACATCTCCGACACACAAAGACACACAGTGTGGGTGTGATCGTGAAGGTACACTACTCCACTTTCACACTTGACCATCACTTAGGCTACAAATTAAGCACAACATGTACTCCAAAGAGTCACCACATCCAGGAAAAGGTGTAATAACAATATAGAAGTAAAAGTTATTAGATAAAGAATAACACATTTCTACTGATTAGATCAGTGCAAGATCCCGCTGAGGAGCACAGCCTGAAGACCAGAGAGAACCTACAATGTTTGTTGTATCTCCTGTTTCCGATACTCTGTCTGTTTGTCGCTCCAAGTTTTCAAAAGGGTTTGGGTTTTTCCCCCTCCCCCTTCTAAAATTTGCAAAAGGATAACTTTTTATAGGCGGAGGACACTTTTGCGGGGACATAATTCTGGCTCATACAAAAAAAAATTAAAAAAAAAAGGGGGGGGGGGTTTTCTTTTTCCCGCCAGAGTTTATAAATTTCCCAAAGTTCCAGAAATATATCCACCAAGCTAGGCATAAAAAATAAGAATATGAAATATTCATAATTTGAACCAATGCTGAATTTTATGGTTTCCTAAGGCCTAAATGATAATGTACACTTGTGAATATGTATTTCAAAGTATACATTCAAGAAATAACAAAAATTTTAGTGAGCACCCCTTTTAAAATTGGCAGAGGTCGGACTCTTAAACCCCTTCCCCAATAGCTGTTTGGAAGCGGGCCATGGCACTTTTGTACTGCAGCTGAAAGGGCTTGTCCTTTTACCACTGATACTAAAAGTACAGTCGGGCAAAAGGGAAAAATTACGGTGCTGTTTATTCACCTAAATTTGGGACGGGGCCCTAAAAAAACCTTTGGGAAATTCAAATTTAAAAGCACAGTTATTACAAATCCCAGCTTTTTGTAAACATCTAAAAAAGGGGTGTAGGTCCCATGAGATCAAGCCCTATTTAAAACCCCTTTGCAAAGAAGAAAAACCCAAAAACCCAAATTTCTGGGCCCAAATAAATTATGTAAAGCTGGACATCCCCTTTAATATATATATTTTTTAAATGTTGATTGGACCTCAATAAAAGATGTCTTTACACAGGTCAATTGTGAGGGTAGAGGGTGAAAGGATCAGAAATAATTGCTCATACTCAGATCATTCATGCAGCACAAATTATTATTTGCTTGTTATTGGGGTAATCAAAAGGGCCTTTTTAACATAAAAGCAAAATTAGGATTGAACATTTAGGGATATATATAAGGGTATAAAGATTTTTTAAAGGTTTTTAAGGCCCAAAATTCAGTAACCCTTTTAACATTTATTTTTGGAAGCATGTGAAAACAGTCACTTGCCCAGCTCATTGATATTGAGATTAATGTCCCCTTTTTTTAACGGTTTTGCAGAGCACGGAGCCTTTCCCGGTCAGTTTTCAGCTGGGGAGAGCAGAGGAAACAGGCATAAAATGTTTTCCCCAGCTTGCTTAGAAGTACTTTTAAGCAGATGCCCCAAATTAAATTTTTTTAAAAAAAAAAATTTTTTTATTAATATTCCATTAAAAAGTAAAAAATAAGGGTAGGAGAGTTGTAATTACAGCACCAGGCTCAGATTGCGGAAGCGGGTTTTTACTAATACCCTAGTCTTAAACATTGTGCCCCCGGGTTTTACTCCAAAAAGAAACCCCTTTTAAAGGCGTAGCCCGCAGAGTTTTTAAAACCCTTGGTTTAACCCGTACGTATCAATAAGTTTTTTTTTCAATAAGCATTCAAAATATGATTAAAAACAAAAAAAAGAAAAAAGAAAGAAACACTTTTTTTGAATTGTATAAACAGATCATGAGTACATTTAGGCCCGCTGGTTGTCGAGTACCTAATACAAATATCCCTTTTGCCCCCTCTGGCTAATAAATTATATTTTAAAAATTTACCCTAAAAGGGTTGTGTTTTCTTTTTCAATACCCATCACTTTCATGTGGGAGTGCCTGCCCATGTTTTTTTTTATTTAAATGTTTGTTTAAAAAAGGGCATAACCCGATTTCCCCTCATTTCTTATGGGATTCAGAAATATGTCGTTGAAAAGCGAATTTTTTTTAAAAGAGAACCCTTTTTCAGCCCAAAGTATTGTAAGTTTTCCTTTTTTGCAAAGTAAAAGGGTATACAACAATTTTGTGTTGCAATTGATATTTAAAAATTTGATTTTGTTTTTTTTTTTAACAAAGAAACAAAGGGATCAGTAGTTTTTATATATTTTGAAAATATACAAATGTTTTTTGACCCCCACCTATGGTTACCCTTTGGGCAGAAAACCAATTTTTTTCTTTTTTGTTTTTGGGCCCGAAAGAAAAAGCCCTTTGGGGGAAAAGATGGAAACCAATAGTAGGGAACCCCGTTTTTGGGTACAAAAATTTTTAAACCCTTTTCCCGAGTATAGTAGAAAAAATTTTTTGGGGCCCATGGAGAAAAGGGTAAATGTTTTTTGATGAAAAATTTTAAAGATTTTATTATATTGGGTGGTACTGCTTTGAGAAAGTAGTTTTGCACATTTTTTTTTTGTGTTGTGTTTTTTTTTTTTATTTTCTTGAATTAAATAAATTCCACTTTATATTTTTTTTTTCTTTGTTTTTTGGGTATGTCGAGTATCTCCCGTGCTATATCCTCGTTCTTTCAATTGTAACGTTACTTGTTTTTCTTGTTTAAAAAAATTTTGCCGCTTAGTTAAATATTTCTTTTAGTTTTTAATGTTTTTCCCCTACTGGGATTTTATTAAAAGGCTTTTGGGGATGACATGAAATAGCCAACAGCAAAAGAAAAAAAATGCTGAAGGTTTTCGAAAAGGGGATACGTAACAGTTTGATGAGTAGAAATTGTGAGCGTTAAATTTTAAAAAAGGGCAATTCCCTTTTGAAAAGAATTTATGTTAAAAAAGCAAGTTCATAAAAATTTTTTGTTTAAAAAGGGAACAAAAAATTTTTGAAAAACTTTACCGGACCTTCCCTTTTCAGGAGGGGGTTTTGTCAATAAAAAGCCCGTAAACCCCCCTGATATGGGGAAAAAAAATGGAAATTTCCCTTTTTTGAAAAAATTTTGGCTTTTCCCCTTGCAATATAGATATTAGCTAGAAAGGGCAAAATTTTTGGGCCCCCCAGGGGCCCCCTGGTTTTCTGTAAATAAAAAATATTAAAACAAACATGAAAAAAATTGTGCTGTAAAAGGAAATTGTGTGGAATAATCAAAAATTCTTTTACTGGGTCGGTTAATGACTAAGCGTCCAAAAAATTTTGGGGGGCTGAAAAAAGTGGGCATGAATCATAGAATTTAAAAACTTTTAACGCAAAAAGATAACCATTAAAAAAGGGGCAATTTTATTTTTTTAGGAATTTGATTTCTTTTTCCTTTAAAGGGGAAAAAACTTTTCCTTGGGTAATTGGGGGCAAAGGGGGGAACCCTTTTTAATAACCCAAGAAAAAAAAAGTTTTTCCTTTTTAAGGGGGCCGAAAAAATTTTTCCGCCCTTTCCCTTTTTAGCCTAATTTTTTCCTTTTAAGGTTTTTCAATTTTGGGAAAGCCAAATTTAACTAAATTTTTTTTTTCAAAAAACCCGGGAATTTAAAAATTTTCCCTTTTTCTTTTTTTTTCCCCCATAAATTTTTTTTTTAAAAGGTTGGGTTTTTAAAGGTTTTTTTAGGGGGTTTCTTTTTTACGACCTCCTCCTTATTTTGGGAAGGTCGGTACAAGATACAAAAAATTTTGTTCACTATATTAACAAGAATTCTATTAACCCTTTCATTTTACACAAAAATTAATTCACAATTTTAATTTTCTTCTTAGATATAAAAGCCACAATTTATACTCATCAAACTGTTACAGTAGTAACCCCCTCGTAAAACCCAAAAGCAAATTTATTTATGCTGTTGGGTAAAATGGCATCCCCACATGTCATTAATAACTTCCCGTTGGGGAAAAAACATTAGAAAAAAAAAAGAAATACTTTCTACTGCAGCAGAATTTCTAAAACAAGGGAAAAAAAATTTACGTTACATTGAAAGGAAAAAGGATATAGCACTGAGATACTCAAAATACAAAAAAACAAAGTAGAAAAAAAAATCCCCGGGGAGCAATTATTTAAATTTAGAGAAAAATAAAAAAACTTTCAACACCAAAAAAAAAAATGTTTTCAAAAAAAAAATTTCTCTACGGGAGGTAAATCACCCAATATAATAAAAAGTTTAATTTTTATCAAAAAACCTTACCATTCTAAAAGGGACCAAAATTTTTTACTATACTCAAGATGGTATAAATTTTTTATCCCCAAAAGGGTTCCCTATTGGATCCACTTTTTTCCATGCTTTTTTTTTCTGACCCAAAAAAAAAAAAAAAAAAAATTGGGTTTCTGGCCAAAGGGGAACCATAGGTTTTGGTCACAAAATTTTTTATATGTTGCAAATAAAGCAAACTTTTGATTTCCTTTGTATCTTCTGTTACAAAAAAACAATTTTTAAAATTCCCTAACATATCAATTGGGAACCCCAAAATTTGGGTTTTAAAATCAATTAATGCATAAAAAAGCAACTTACAAAACATTGGGTGTCAAGTTCTCATTTTAAAAAATTTGCATCAGCAAATATTTCTGAATCCCCTAAACAAAGAGTGGAAAAACTGGTAATTATCGTAGCTAAACATTTTTATTTGAAAAACATGGGAACCACTACCCACATAAAGTGTAGGGGTTTTAAAAAGTAACAAATCCATTTTGAGGGGGGCAATTTAAAAAATAAGTTAATTTGCCAAAAAGGCCCAAAAAGGATATTTGTAATTTGGTACTCGACAAACCGCGGGGGCCCAAAAAGGGACCAAACAAAGATCTGCTTTTATCAAAACTAAGGGTTTTTTTCTTTTTTTCTTTGTTTTTTTAAACATATATTGAATGTATAAATTGGGAAAAAACATATTTTTACTTTCGGGGAATTTCCAAATTGGGTTTAAATCTGGGGGGGGATACGCCTTTTTAAAGGGGGGGGGGTCTTGTGCAGGAAACCCGGGCACAATGATTAAGACTATGATTAGTCCAAAGCGTTGCAATTTAAACACTGGTTCTGGGATTACAACTCTCCTACCGTATTTTTACTTTTTTAAAGGAATATTTAAAAAAAATTTTTTTTTTTAAAAATATAAGCTGCGGATCTTTTGCTTAATGTACTTTAAGCAAGCTGGGGGTATATATTTTATGCCTTTTGTTGGAACAAGGGCCAAAATATAAATAAAGCTAATGGGCAACGCTTCAGAGTCCCAACCATTTTCCCGGGGATAAAACAAAAAGGGGAACAATTTTTTGAAATTTTTTAAATTTTAGGTTTATATCTCACTTGACACTTCAGCTTTGAATGTGAGAGTACCATCATTTTATAGACCCAAACATGGGTTTTTCCCATCTCATCATAAATTTTACTTGAAAAATATTTAGCATATGCTCGAAAGCAGAATCAGTGATTTAACTGCTTTTTTATTCTTTTTCTCCTGGTGGTGGAACGATCTCTTTATTCTTGTCTACTACAAATTACAACCTATTCTCACATTTCCTAATACTCATTTTGTTTTTTAGGTGATTGCAAAGCAAAAAGGGTTTTGGTTTCGAATTTTAGGAGCACCATGAAAAAGATTTTTCCCAAAAAATAAGTAACTTAATATCCCGCTCATCGATAGCGGTTTTCCCGGCCAAGGGAAAAAAAACCCAAAATGTATCATGTGAAGGGAAAGGAAAAGGGAAGAATTGAAATTAAGCCATCCCGCCATTCAAAAGCCAAGAAAGGGGGCCTTTCCCGGGAAAATATGGAGTCAAATTCGGGCCCTCACAAGGTCTATTTGTTTTTGGTTTAAAAAACGTGGGGGTTTGGGGGTGGGGGCCCTATGTTTTGGGAATATTTTAGATCACAGAAAGTCCATGCAAGCACTATGCAACGCACATTATACATATCTGGAATGGTTGCCGGAAAAAAGGTGAAGAAACCTTAACTTTAATATCATCATAAGAAACATCGGCTTGAGCTTGCAAAAAAGTATGAAAAGTGGACAGCAGAAGATTGGAAATGTGTGATTTGGAGCGGTGAGACAAAAGTCAATAGACTGTGCTCGGATGGAAGAATCAAGGGAAATGTGACTAACAGATCGAGAAATTGAAGGTACTGTCAACTTTAGATTTTTAGAAGCATATGAGACACTTCCACTGCCACATTTGTTACCCTAAAACTGATAGACCTTGTGATGAGCCGACTTATTGACTCCTATATTTTACCTGGATGTCCTCCATTAGGTTTTGAAATAGACGGATAGTCTTAATTTCATAGTCTTCCAGCTGTCATGGCCTCACATGACGCAGTTTGGCAATTTTCTTGGCCGAGAGACCGCTATCGATGACCTGGGTGACGTTGTTTCTCTATTCTTGGGAAATCTTCTTCATGACTGCACCTAGATTCAAACCAGTGACCTTTTGCTTGGCAATCAACCTAATAACACACTGAGCTCGTAGGGAATGTGAAAACAGGTTGTGGTCTGTAGTATACATGAAAAAAAAAAAAGATTGTTCCACCACCAGAAGCAAAAGCGTAGCAATGCAGTTACGTGACAAGAATCTGCAGAACTAAGCATATGCTAAATAGTCAAATTTATGTATTTATGTAAATAGTCAATCTTGGTTGCTTCAGATCTGCTATATGGAAAAACAGTGCAACCAGTGAACATAAATATGAAGGTAAACAAAACAGACCCACGCAAAGCCAGATAGTTCTGCTAGGTGTAAAGCACACTGATGATGCAGAGAAAAAAATGTGTGAGCTTCTTCTCTACAAATTTGCTGGAGGCAGGGGCGTCGCTAGGCAGTTTTATCCGGGTCTCGGGCCCCGGATAAAACCCCCTGTGCCCCGAACCTCGAGGGTTCCAGGCCGCTGCCATGGGCCTGGAGCACCGACTGGCCCTCCAGCTGCATGTGCGTCCGCTGGACGCACATACAACTGCGGGCTTCTGCGGAGCAGAGAGCGACCGCTCCCTGCCCCGCAGACAGTGCTGACCGCTCTCCACAGCTGCCGTCGGGCCTCTTACGTAGGACCCCCGCCCCTCGTCCTGCAGCGCGCAGAAGTACACGTGCTGCGGGACGGCTCACAGCTGTGCGCCGAGGAGCTGCGGGAGGAGCGTGGGCTGAAGAGACAGAGCGCTCCCGGGATGCTAAGGTGAGTATTAATTTGTTATTTTTATAGCGTTTACCTGCCTCGGTGCCCTATATACTGCCTGTGTGGCCCTATATACTGCCTGTGGCCCCCTATACCTGCCTGTGGCCCCCTATACCTGCCTGTGGCCCCATATACTGCCTGTGGCCCCCTAACCTGCCTGTGGCCCCATATACTGCCTGTGGCCCACTATACCTGCCTGCGGCCACCTATACTGCCTGTGGCCCCATATACATGCCTCTGGTCCCCTATACCTGCCTGTGCCCCCTATACCTGCCTGTGTCCCCATATACTGCCTGTGTGGCCCCATATACTGCCTGTGGCCCCTATACCTGCCTGTGTCCTCATATACTGCCTGTGGCCCTATATACTGCCTGTGGCCCACTACCTGCCTGTGGCCCCCATATACTGCCTGTGGCCCCATATACTGCCTGTGGCCCACCCTTGATAACCTGCCTGCGGCCACCTATACTGCCTGGGGCCCCATATACTGCCTGTGGTCCCCTATACCTGCCTGTGGCCCCCTATACCTGCCTGTGGCCCCATATACTGCCTGTGTGGCCCTATAGACTGAGTGTGGCCCCCTATACCTGCCTGTGGCCCCCTATACCTGCCTGTGGCCCCATATACCGCCTGTGGCCCTATATACTGCCTGTGGCCCCCCTATACATGCCTGTGGCCCCCTATACCTGCCTGCGGCCACCTATACTGCCTGTGGCCCCATATACTGCCGGTGGCCCCCTATACCTGCCTGCGGCCCCATATACTGCCTGGGGCCCCCTATACTGCCTGCGTCCCCATATACTGCCTGTGGCCCCCTATCCTGCCTGTGGCCCCCTATACCTGACTGTGGCCCCATATACTGCCTGTGGCCCCCTATACCTGCCTGTGGCCCCCTATACTGCCTGGGGCCCCATATACTGCCTGTGGCCCCATATACTTCCTGTGGTCCCCTATTACTGCCTGTGGCCCCCTATACGCCGTGCCCCCTTACTCTGTGCCCCCTATACTGCCTGTGGCCCCCTATACTGCCTCAGTGCCCCTATATACTGCCTCAGTGCCCCTATATACTGCCTCAGTGCCCCCATATACCTGCCTGTAGCCCCATATACCTGCCTCAGTGCCCCCATATACCTGCCTGTGGCCCCCTATACCTGCCTGTGTCCCCATATACCTGCCTGTGGCCCCCTTTACCTGCCTGTGGCCCCATATCTATATACCTGCTTGAAAGTGGCCCTATATCTATATACCTGCCTGACATTGACCCTATATCTATATACCTGCCTGACATTGACCCTATATCTATATACCTGCCTAATTGAGGGGACCTATACACCTACCTAACTGAGGGGACTTATATACCTATAATTAAGGAGTTGCTGGAAATGTGAGGATTCTAAGATATTTGTGTCCAAATCTGCAGGGAAGAGTATGGGCCGTGAGATATCAGATTGAAGGTGTGAACAGTATGGAGAAGAAAAGGGAACGTGAACGACTCTGATCAGAAAAGACGTCTCCTGTGAGTCACTTAATGTAACTGCAGTGTAATCACTTATATTCTGCAGAGCATCTACATACAACTAGTATCTACCACTACCTGGTCCTGTATGGCGGTGGTATATGTAAACATAGCCTGTGTACAGCTGATGGTCACATTAGGGGTTTGTTGGTCAGGGTCTGCAGGATTATTTGGTCCTTTGTAGTAATAGTTT
Organism: Phyllomedusa bahiana; assembly: GCA_025379985.1. NCBI lineage: Eukaryota > Metazoa > Chordata > Amphibia > Anura > Hylidae > Phyllomedusa > Phyllomedusa bahiana. Next base: position 54,854 of record JAODAL010007168.1, on the reverse strand, counting down.
TGGGCCTTGGTTTTGTAGGAGTATTTTTAGTAACAATCATTTGTCCGGTATATTTGCTCCATGTGTAGGTGTATGTTTTGGTGACTGTTTAGGGGTATCACACTGTCATACGGAGGTGAGGGGTTTTGAAAAAGTAAATTTGTCATTGGTGATTTTCATTGTGCTGTGACTGCTGAGGCAGGTATATAGATATAGGGTCACTCTATGTGGAATATGCTGAAAATTAGTGACAGGAGCAGAAGGTTTTTCTCTGTAAAAACACATCATGCCGCAGTTCACAATGTGGCGTGAAAAATGTCATGTGAACCCAGCCCTACTGAGCAAAACACAAAGGGCCCGGGCCCCGGATGTTTTAGGACCCTAGCAACGCCCCTGGCTGCAGGTAGTAATATTGGAGAAGTTCTGATCCCTAATAAACTACTATTACCTGGATACAAAGTGTCACATAATGTGTATGGTGCTCACATGAGTGTTAAGTTACTGCCAGTCCATGGAAGCCTGTCAAGAAAAGAGAGATGAAGGACACACAGGCACACAAGAAGGAGAAACCCAGACAGGTTCTAAGGTACAATCTGTGGTGGACAGTTAAGCAGGCACCTCTCACATGTGATTGTGCTCAGAGCATATTGCTGTACAGTTCAATCTCACACTTTACTCTTACTCAGACTACATATTGAGCCTCCCCCCCCCTCCCACACACACACACTCTTTTTACAGACACTCTGGAATACAAAGGCGGTCACCAGCTATCAAGAAAAAATTGATAGAACTCAACACTACAGGTAACTTGCTCAAGCAACCCACAGAGTCTACGATGATGTTCAGGCTTTTTAGGGCAACAAAGGAAAACTAATAATGTTTTAGGCTGTTATATACAGGTACAGATATTTAATTACAAAAATAAGAAACAAAAAATATACATAAAAAAGTGTAAAAAATACAAAAATAAAAGGGATTAAATAAATAACAAAAGACCTCTACAGATTAGATCAGAGAGAGACCAAGCCGAGAAGGGCAGCTTGACGAAGAATGGACTGACCTACAATCAGCTGTATCTACTGCTTCTAATCCCTAGTGTTTGCTGCCCTTGATTCTTACAGGCTGTCACGGATGCTCCTGCGACCCTCATCCCGGGTCGCAGGCGCATCCGTGCCCCGACTCTGAGTGGCCCCCCGTCCCGCACCTCGGGTCCGGGGTCCGCTCATCCCGCTGCCCGGGTCTCCAGTGACTTACCCGGCCACGCTCCTGCCCCGTCCGTCTCGGTCCCTCGGCGTGCGCGGCGCCGCCCCTTAGGGAGCGCGCGCGCCGGCAGTCTGAGATTTAAAGGGACAGTGCGCCGGTAATAGGCCATTACCGGGCACTGCTCCTATTTTAGCCCAGCCTCTTCCCAGTGTTCTGGTTGGTGTGCCTTCCCTATCTCGCAATCTACACCTAGAAGGAAGGACACAGGGCCAGTGCATGGAGAAGCAAAATGGCAGACCATCAGGCAAGACCACACCAGCAGCAACAACATGGATCACTATAGCTGTGAGTCCTGTTGTTAGCCACAGAGCTAAACACACACACACAGATGGAAAGCCTTCAAAGCAACAAATTGTCAGTGAGGGGTAGAATGTGAGGCCCTTCCCTTTATACTGAGAGTCGCTTACACCCATGCACTGTGGCTGGATGGCCTCAGTTAATCTGACAGTCAATGGAAGCTGTGTCTCTAGTTTCATGTCAACTGTAACATAATAGTTGTGAGAAACGGAGATAGTTTTCACGATGACATCAGTTTTGATGGTGTCATTCAACTGTAATGCATCTGTGAAGACCCTAAGCTTGCCATGTTTTAGAAGGTTCACTCCGCAAAGCATCGTGCTCAGCTCAGCCCTGTGCACCTTTCCTCTGGACACCCAGTTCCCTCTGCGTGTTTCCAAGCCGCAGGTTGGGCATCAGCAAAAATGCCTTCCTTAATAACATTGTGAAGAAGATTACACATGTGGTACCTGGAAGAGTTCTCAAAACGGGAAAAATCACCAGGTCCCACAACACTCGATATCCAAATATCAAATATCAGTAGTGCTAGGGACTCCTCAGAATAACCACTGATGCTGAAATTAATTGCAACATATTATATGTGTAATCAGCCAATGTTATCAGAACCCTTGAAAAATTCTAGTTTAAATGGGCATTCTCACTAGATTGTTTAAGTTTCAACATGTAGGGAAAGATAAATGAAGACTATTACCAAATCCATTGCTGTTTTATTTTGCTTTGTTGAAGAGATAAGAGATATTTTCTCTCTTCTGAGTGCACACAAGTTTCTCTCCGTTACCAACCATCTCTTTCTCATGTCTCCTATCCTATTAGCTAAGAAGCTTCTGTCCATCCATGGTGAGTCATTCCCTGCTGTGTGTAATCTCTAGGAATGAAGCTTTGTTTGTTTAAGATACAGACATCTTTTCACTCCTTAGTGGTCTTTAGTCTTGTGTACTAAAGATTTTACATCTTCTGTAGCCATTTTATTGTAACAGGCTCATCTAGAAATAACAGAGCTGATATGACAACCACTTCAGTAGAACCACCCACCACCTAACCAGGAAGTGTGAGTCTGAAGCTGACTGTGACTTTGAGAAACCAATTTGAACTGCAGCAGACCTGAATGCTCTGGCTTATACTTCTATGCACTTTTGGTCAATGCTATCTATAAATATTTTGCAAACATTTGTCATTGACTGTCAAATAAATTTGCATACAGTTGAATTGAAAAAGGGTAGTTAGGAGAGTTTCTTGTTGTTTAAGCTAAACATAGTGCACACTGTAAACCGATGTTCAGCTCACAGCTTTAGTAAGGAAGATGATATGATGTGCTAACACAAGTGATGGATACAAGCAAAATGTCAGGGAACATGATCGCTCCAACAAGTAAACAGCCATGTATCCCAGAAATACTAGAAAATGTCACAAACTCTTTCATTATTGAGATATGCTAGATGCACAAATAAAAAACTGGAGCTATAACAGTACAAATGCGTATACATTTCATATGGTTTTTAATATTATACAGCGTTTTAATGCAGTATTGTATAACATTTGTACTAGATGTATAGCAATTTGTAGAGAAAAAAGACTGTATCCTCAATGTGACTTTCCTTGTCTGATCTCCTGTCTAGTATTACATGGAAACTTTATATACAATAGAAATATAAGGCTGAGATATTTCAATGTAAACTGTTTGGGTTCTATGACCAGCGTGCTTCATCGCACACATCACTACTCTATTATTTAAATACATTACTTTCCATAAGCGTTGCATTTTCTGCCTGTTCAGCAAGCGAGCACATAAGTCAGACTTATAAGCATGTCTGTACTTGTTCCAGGCTTTCTACTGATGATTATCATATTCAGGAAAGTAGGAAGAATTTTTTTACGTTCGGTACCATGAAAGTATGAGTTTTCCTTCATTGGAAATAATGAAATCAGAAAAATGTTAAAAAAAATATTATGACTGAAAAGTTAGACATATTTAAAATGAAAAATATTTGCATAAAATAATACAATTTTAGGGTCTCAAAATATTTCTAATTACAGTGCTTTGTTGATCTTGCTTTGGTCAGGAGATAAATAAGATCGTATCTCCTCTTAGAGAACACAAGTTTTATATGGTTACCAGCTACCTTTCTTCCCCACCTCTCCCTGTTCTCTTATCTCTAATTGCTCTCAGCTGCTGTCAAGCCATCAATGGTGAGTCACCTCCTACAGAGTCTTATCTCTAGTAACAGACTTTGTTTACTTAAAGGGGTTATCCTGGAGTTTAAAGATTTCATAGAAAACTATGAACAGCATTTATATTGAAAAGTTAAGATATTTCACTACCTTCATCTGTTTCTTTTCTTTTGCCTCCTTATTCATCTATCATAAGATCCACTTTATGCAGCGAAACCTCCTGCTTGTGGGTGTGTCAGTAGTTCTCCAGCATCTCTTTCCTACAAGTCCCAGACTGCACTGCACTCTATGACTTCCCTCCACAGTTATCACTGCTAGATATTGTGCTGACAATAGTGTGTAATCCCCCTCAGATCTGTACTTGCTGTCTTGATGATGATAGCTAGGACTTATAAGTAAGCTGTACAGAGCTGCAATCATGATTTTCATCACAGCAGTACACAATCCCCCAGCTCTGAACTGCTGACCTCTTCTCCCATTACTAAATTCTGCCAGCAGGACTCAAAGATAAACACGCACTTATATTCACTTGCAACCTACAGGCTGGAAATAGTGTATGCAGCCAGATCATTCTCTGCTTAGGTCATGCCCACTACAGGGGGCGTTTCTGGACTGAGCCTGGCTTCAAAGCACACCCACTGAGTGATGACAAAACGTTCAATGAGGCCAAGTGATCAATGATTGTCAAGTGGGAATGGAGGACAGGAGGACAGGTAAATATTTTTCAATAAGTATAAGTTAAAAAGTTTAATTTAATATAGTTGTGAGCCCTGTAACAAATAGATAGTCCCAGAGAACCCCTTTAACTAAATGAGAAGCTTTTACATCTCATGTGAAACTGCATGGTAAGAAAACCCTTTTAACTAGTGAATAACTATTGGATGTCCTGTCCCAGAACAGTGACTATAATAGAAAATGTGCTTACTTAAGGGCAGTGTCCATGTCTCAGGACAACATCTGTAATACACATATCTGCTACACTGCTGAGCGCAGGGCACAGTGGAGTCAGTTTAGATGAGAGGACTCACCCCCCTCCTCTGTTGTTTGGTGACACACATCATGCTGTACATTCCTGCACAATATGTCGATTTGGGCACTGACTGTGAGTGTACCAGGAGCACTCTCTACTACACTGGTAAAAGGGCAACCCTACACTATTTGTCCTCAACCTCCACCTTTAGCTGATATAATTCCTGAGGATGTCATGTGGTTTCCAACCACATGGTGGCAGTATCAGAACTCTGAAACAAGAAGTTAAAATTTTGAAATGAAAAGGTAGGGTCTTGATGGTTCAGAATTTTGACTGTTTAGCTCTATGGGTACTGGTTCTTGTTGCAGAGATTAATATTTCCATTGGAAAAAAATCGCCTCTTATCCATTAGATAAAAAAGTCTTCCTAATGCTACCTAATGGTAGCTACCCTGTAAGTCAATGTCCAACCCATATTAGGACCGTGTAACAAGATATTAATCAAACCAGAGCCTCTGCTTCTCTTTTCTTTGGCTAATATCCTAAGTTATGTTTTAAGGCTCTTATGAGTCAGATATTGACTTGAAATAGCTACCTATAGGTGGCACTAGAGAGAGAATTTTGTTTGTTAGGCTATGTTCACACGGTGTAAATTCCCCCGTGTGAACATAGCCTTACACTTGAGAGCTAAGGAGCACTCTTTGGAACATGATAACAAGAACAAGCAGTTTTGTTTTAAACAACTTCTCCACTAGTAACAAATAATAGCAAAGATGTAAATACAAATATATTTCTTTTCTACCAGAAAATCAATGAACATGATACATTTTTCCTCAGATTTATGCTTCAAATTCGATTATAGTCATACTAATGGCAAACATAGACACTTTGACAAACCCTTTGCCTAACAAACATTTACATTTAGACTAGTTTATTGACTTTGATGAGTAATCCCTACGTGAATCATAGACAAATAAAATGCCTACTTTTGGCACAATCACACATATCCCTCTGCTTCGGCTTAATTGCCCTGCACATCTTGCTCATAGTTTATACTCATGAGATTCCATGTTCATTCATTAAGCACACAAAAATTCTCTTTGCATATGTTAAGTCATAGAAAACCAATGCCAATAACATATTTTCTAGAATAATATATAATTTTTTTTTTTTTAAATTAATTTCTTGTTTGGAAATTCCTGATTTCCTATGCTAAAATACATGCCTGGATTTATATCCAGCTAAAATGTACAATGGGCAACATTCCTAGGTTACTCTCTGTCCAAAAATATCTATGCTAGTGTTTAACCCCCTACTGCCACAGCCAGTTTTGACCTTTATGCCAGAGTCCCATTTTTCAAATCTGACATGACACATCTTTATTTGGGAACAACTTTTTTATCTTTTTTTCCAAAAATAAGCCCTCCCCTAAAATAAGCACTGACTTGATTTTTAGGGATTTTTGGAGTAGGTTTTAAATATAAGGCCTACTCCAAAAATAAACCCTACTAAGTCAGCACCTCCAGCGCTAGGTTATGTCACGTGATGCTAGGTTATGTTACTAACATCATGGAGACAGAACCTAATGCTGGAGGCACTGGAATAGGCATAATGTAACTCACAAATCGTCCTGCCGCTTCCTCCCACCATGGCATAGTAAAATCTGCTCACCGACTCCTGTGTACCAGGTCCCGCCTTCTGAGTGTTGTTACCTGGTGCACGCCTCCTGGGTCCTGCCTCCCGCCCACTACTATGCTATGGTGCGGGCTTGGCTGCTGCTCCAGGGTCCCACCTCCTGCCTCCTGAGTTCCTCCTCTTGAACCCTGCCTTCTGGCCGGCTCTGCTCACTCCCACAGAAGCAGCGATGTGTGATGTCACAATCACCATTCCTAAATTCTGCTCTCGACTCCTGCCCGCTCCCGGCTGCATAGTGTCACTGCCACACAAAGTGTTTTGAGAGTGCCAGTAAGTGTTACCATAATAGACACTTGCACCGGCAATTGTGAATTTAAGCCCTCCCCCAAAAATAAGCTCTAGCCCTTTTTTTGGAAATAAAAATAATATAAGACCCAGTGTTATTTTTGGAAAAAACACGGGTATGTCATTCAGAAAATGTTTCCTCAGAACACCTGGTGCTTTAACCCCTTAAGCCGAACGCCTGAAAAGTAGTTAATGACCAGAACATTTTTTTAGTTTTTGCCTCCTTGCGTTTCAACAGTTGTAACTTTTATATCTTTTCAATGATGCAGTTGTATGAGGCCTCGTTTTATTCGAGACAAGTTGTACTTTATGGGGGCATAGTTTAAATTCACTTATGAATAATTGCAGTATTTTTTTTTTTTTACACCATTCACATTTCACACGTAATAACTTGTTAGATTAATTCTACAGGTTATTACGGTCGTGTGGATACCTAATATTTGTGTGTGTAATTTATGCACAATTATTTTTTATTAAATATTTATTTTTATTTTATTAGTTATTTTTTGTATTTATTTTCTTATACTTTTTATGGGTTTTTTTTTCTTTTTTTTTTTTTTACTCCCATGAAGGGAGAACTGTTTTACATTTTTTTTCTTTTTTTTTTTTATACTTAGTAATGTATTAGCATATTTATATATGCTAATACATTCTAATCTGTGTCACTTTGACACAGGCAGTGATATGGACAGCACACAGTGCGTCCTGGTCACTGGCTTAGTACACAGACAGCTCTGGGGCCACTCTAGGTCCCCAGGGCTGACTGTGCAGCCGTCCCCTGGGCTCTGTCGGGTCACCGGGTGTTCCGATCACCCGACAGAGCAGGGAAACCATTTGATTGCGCTGCAGTAACGCACCGCCGCAATCAAAGGTTTAAAGCACCGGGTTGCGGAGGTTTCTCCGCTCCCCGATGCTTGCAAGAGATGCTCTGGGATCGGGGCTATGTAGTACTCAGATGTCTGCGGCGACGCCAAAAAGACGTCGCTGCAGACGAACGACCCGCACCGGCTGACGGCAAAAGATGGTGTGCGGTCGTTAAGGAGTTAAGTTACTAATAATTTGGGGTTAATACAATCTTCATTTATTTGTGCAACATACCAAAATGTCCTGAAAATTTTGAAAAATTTGCCATTTTTAAAATTAAAAAATTTCTGCATGTAAGACATATATTTGTTTTATACCATACAAAATAGTATGTAGATAGCATTTATCAAATGGGGTTTTGCCACGAAGTAAAATTGACGTGGGAAGTTTGAAAATTAAATAATAAACATTTTCATCATTCAACATTATTAAAAATTCTGCACCGTTTTTGTTTTAGCTGCCCTTTTAGTGATCCATTGTTTACAGCTCATCTCCAGGGGATACGACCGGGGCTGTGAGCTCCTCAGTCTGGTCGCACATGCTCAGACATCACCTCTCTTCTCAGGTAGCTACTGTACTGAGTGTTCATAGCCCGGGTGCTGTCATTCTACTCCAGTCCTTTGGACTAGTTAGCAATAAGTCAAACAGTGCAAACATAAAAAAAGAACCCTCAGTGAGGTATGTGCATTGATAAAGAGGAAAAAAATCCACAGGTTAAGTTCTTGCCGGGATTTGAACCAAGGGCCCTTGTGCGGTAAAGCAAAAATGCTACCTCTGAGCTACAGTGTAGCTACTTACAATTCTATACATAAACAGACCTTTCTTTCACTAGAGACAGGAAAGGCCTGGTGATGTCATCCTGCTGAGTCACATGATATGCAATTCAAACAAATACCACACGCCCCCTTCTGAAGAGCTAGATGCTGGAGGTATGAAATGAGATTGTGGCAAAACCCCTTTAAGTAGGGACCAGTCCAGTTCTTATGTAGCTTAGTACTTTGAAATTTTTAAGAAAATGGCAACTCACAAAGCAGTCAGTTTTTTTGCAGATTTCCAGTTTTAATTCATTGTTTATGATGCTAACAGAGAAACACAACTCAATATTGATTCCCTTGATTCTATTGTTTTTCTAAATAACCTACATGTGGCCCTAATGTGCTATTTGAATCAACCACAAGCTTCAGAATAGGAGAATTACCTACTGGATTTTGGGGTTTAATTTTCATTAGGATATTTATTAGGTGCCATTACAGGTTTGCGGACACCCTGAGGTGCTAAAACTTAATAAACACCCCTTAAAGACTTCATTTTGAAAACGACACCCCTAAAGGAATATATTCAGGGATGTAGTGAGTATATTAACCCCAATGGTGTTTTACAGATCTTTTTAGCATAAGGCTGTGAAAATGACAAATTTATTTTTTTCCAATAATATGCAATTTTTGCTAAAAATTTTAACATGGAATCCTGGAGATAAAGCACCCGAAAATGTATTATGCAATTTCTTTAGGGCATACAAGGGAAGAGAGCGCTATTTGGCTTTCAGATTCCAGATTTTGGTGGGTGCCATGTTGCTTTCGAAAAATCCTCAAAGTACCGGTAAAGGTGAAACCTTCCAAAAGTCACCCATTGTGGAATCACCAACCCTCAGGGAATTTATCTAGGTGTGTATTGTGCATTTTGGGCCCACAGGTGTTTCATGTTTTTTTTAGCATTGTATAGCAATTCCACCTTGTTTATTGGGTTTTATTTCAACAGCCTTGGATGTGCAATATAAATGAAAGGATAACTTTTTATGCGGGTCGGTACAATAACAAAACTATCAATTTAATATAGTTTTTTTATGTTTAACTACTTATGTTTTACTTTTACACAATAGAAATGCTTTTATGTGTTTAATGTGTTTTTATGTTGTCACATTCTGAAAGCCATAGCTTTTTTAATTTTTCTGTATACGGAGCTGAATAAAGGCTTGTTTTTTGCAGGACCAGTTGATGTTTTTATTGGTACTATTTTGGAGTTAATTTAACACTTTGATAACTTTTTATCGCTTTTATCACTGCACTGTATTGCGGTGCTGTCAATCCCCATTCCAGGCCATGCTCTATTAATATACAGCTGGTTCCATGTGCTGATCGTGTGGGCTCTGCTTGTGAGCCCGCACAATCTATTGGATGTGCCCATATTTCCATTTATCGGGAACACCATTCCACATTAGACATATGGGAGTATATCCATTAAAAAATATGCAACCTAATATTCAGCAAGGTCCACATAGTCCCTTTATATCTTTTTACATTTTTTAATTATTAAAAAGACATTAAAGGGAATATATATTTTTTTATTATTATTTTTTATTTTTTAGGAACTCGGTCCACTATAATAAGACTCCATGCAGGAGAGGAATTGTCACTTATGGGCTAACCATCTCTTCTGTATCATGTATATCACAGTGCCATAGTTCATTTAAAGGATTTGTCCATGTATATATTTTTTAATACAATTATGCTGGTGTTGCATAATAAAATAAAAAAAGTGGTACTTTGTACCTTTATCCTCACCTCTGTTACACAGGTCTTCCAGATCTTGTTTCCTTCCTGGCAGCTGGAATGTCGCTGCTGCAGCCGCTGTAACAATCACTTGACATTTCCTGACATCACTGTTGACAAGTGAAATGCACTTGACTGCTATAGCCAATAAAGTTTTTTGGTCCCAATGAGTTTCCCTCAAGCTTTTATAGATTCTTCAAGGGACAGACAGGGATGTGCTTCCTACATGATCTGTCAGCATTAACTATATACAGCCATATTTCTTGATCAGGTATTCCAAAATGCCTGTAAAATGTTTAAAATTACTACACAAAATTGTCCCTCTCGCTGTTCCACTTAAGCAAGGACAAGCCCACGATAAAGCTATGGCACCTCCTTTGAAGGGTTTTACAGTTTTAATGTTTTATGTGAAGTCATTAAGACATTTTATGAAATAACACTTTGGAGATCTTGATCTTTGCCTTGCAAAAAGGGAAAAGCTGAACGCGTTGATTCTAACTGGCCTATAACATCTCTACATCCATTTCTTTAGATTAGAATACCTTGGCATAGGTATCTCGTGATTTCCAAAGAATGAAAATCCCATGTGTCATGGGGGCATTAGGGGCATTAATACATACAGTAAGACACATATAGTTACTTATTGACTTGGGAACAAAGGGTATTGTGTTGTTTTTCTGCCTCATGTCCACAATGGCTTTTCCAACAGAATTATAAGCCCTAAAAAGACCCAAATGTTCCTCAGCCCTATATAAATAGAACATCACTGTGAATGATATGATAGTCAGGGGCTCTATTAATAATTTTGCATTGGGGTCAGGAGCTGCAAGTAGTACAGGCTGTTGTGTGTTGAAAGTAGGTTGCTGGAAATTTCTAATGCACCCAGCTCCCCTACTCTTCCTCTTGAAGTGGGAGCAATATCATATCTTAAAAAATGACCATCCCTTCCCCCACATTGTTATATTTTTCTTTTCAACGTTATGGGTGATATGTATGATTTTTGTAACCCAGATGCCATTTGTTTTGCGCACATTCTTAGTGTAGAATGCGCCTGAATCTATGAACCTGTTCTGCTGTGGGTCATAGATTTAGCACTTTCTAGCTACATAGCGACAACTCAGGCTCAGGTAAAGCACTTTTAAAGTGCTCTACCTGTCCCAGCAGTAATGCGCCTGGATTTGCCGTACTGAAGCTACATATTTGTAGCTTCATACGGTTGCAGTGCGACACGCCTCCATCATGCCCCCCGATCTCAGGCGCATCTGATACTGGAGTGCGCCTGATAAAAAAATATATAGCGAACGGGCTGGGCTAGTGTTGGGCTTAAAAGACGCCAGACTTCTGGCCCAGCCCCGTACCTACATGTTACCCTTTTTTCTTATTTATGACTACAATGGAAAGTGACTTAAAATGGATTCCCAAAATAAAATAATATTTCTTTAAGGCTCATCTATGTAAATCTTATAAACTTTTAATACATTGCAAAAGTCAGTGTAGTTAAGTGATGTGTTTAATACACAAAACACTTGTGAAAGAAAAGCAGCTGCAGGAAAACTGGATCAGAATTTGTAAATATGTTTTTGGCCCTTAATTCCTATGTCTTAAGAAAATGTCCTTAACATGTTTCAAGACTTATTTTTACCCAGGTGAAACCCACTTGTCTTTCAATTGAAAAAAATGCAAATCTTGGGCGCCATCTAAATAGATGAAGAGGAGTGTATAATACGACAGTAAGAATGAAAGTGTTGCCGCATAACACTTAAAATTGGAGCATAGAGTGTTTTGCCCAAAACTTTCTATGGTAGTTTCGCACCAAGCTTTTGTGCATTAAAATGCGTCGTCAAGCGCACATTGTTTCGAGTTTGGCTGCACGCCTGTTCATGCATCTATAGAACATACAGCATAAAGATTCAGACTTGTGGGCCTCAGTTATCAAAACTGTCAAACAGTAAACCACTCTTTTTGCCTGTAGCAACCAATAAGAGCTCAGCTCTCATTTCTGATATGGCTCTGGAAAAATAAAAATTGAGCTCTGATTGCTTTAGGCAACAAAGATAATGTTACTATTAGACAATTTTCAGAAATGAGGCCCTTTATTTTTATCTAACTGTTCTGTACCTAAATAACATTGTGAGGCCATTTGCACCTCACAACCCCACCCAACACACGCGCCTCTATCTAAACCTCTATCCTTTCAGGACCATCCTATCCTTTTCCTTTTTTCTTAATCTCTTCATCCTCACATTCCAAGAGCCATAGCTTTTCTTTTATTGATATAGCCGTACAAGCACTTGTTTTTAGTTTGTTGTTTTTAAAGTGTTTACGAGGTAAAAACAACACAATAACTTTTATCATTGAGTTAATATTACAATATAAAATTGTATGTTTTGCTACTTTTGCAGAATAAAAACTTTTTATTTATTTTATTTGTATGAAGGCTTATTTATGCAGGATGAGTTAATGTTTTCCTTGGCACTATTTTGGGCACATGAGATCTCTTTTCATATTTTTTTTTTATGGGAGACAGTATGAAAAAGAAAGAAATGTTGTCATTTTTTACCTTATTTTATGTTATACTGTAAATAATGTGTCATTAATTCTAAATAATCTATGTTTTATGTCATTGTGGATGCTTCAATGCCAATTCTGTCTATATTTTAATTTACAAAGCTTTTTAAATTCTATCTAAATGTTTTTGTCCCACTAAGGTCCTAATAAGTAAATACACATAGCAGACACCAAGGTAATTTTTAGGGCTGTAGGCACTTCTTCTATTAAACTCACTATTGCTGCTGTCCATTTATATGAAGAGGTACTGTGTAAAACTTCATTTCCCCATTGGTGCAGGGAAACCGAACACCTACTGTCAGATTTCCCCAGAGAGCACAACTGATTGCTGGGGATTTGAGCAGGGAGAAAACAAGTGAACTCGGAGAAAACAAGTGATCTTCCTATGGCAGAGGGACCCTCCAAACAAGTAGAGATTGTCCAAAGTGGAGAATTCCTTTTAATGTGATGGAAAACAGGAAATCCATTAATAATACAGTAATAAGGGTGGCTCAGTGGTTGCACCATTGCCTAGGTAAGAATAAAACCAAGTGCAACATGTGCATGATGTTATGTTTCACATGTTTGTTCAGATTTCCCATACTTCAGAAAACATACCGATAGGTTAATTGACTTTCTATGAAATTGGCTGTTTGCCATAGGGAAATTTGATTGTGAAAACCAATGGGAAGGAGGACTCGTGTTCATCATGATATTACCTGGTTTTGTCTAGATGATCCACAGCTTTGTCAGGCTTTCTTTTTAGCGGAGACTAATTTGCTTAAATTGCAAGCGTAGCTATTTACTTTCCTGAATAAATGGAGGGTGGAAACAAACAAAAAGAAACCCAAAATTCTAGAAATGTCCTGGCTATCTCATCCCTGCTCGTCTTCTAGAGTCACAATCACCCATCTAATGTCCCCACACCTATACAGGTAGATGGCAGAAAAGCTCATAGAAGAAAATTCACTGGCGAATGCTAACTTTTTTACGTTTAGATAAATGAAAGATGACAAATTCCAAGATGAAACATTCTGCAGATGAAATCAGTTCCTATTGGCTTTATTTTGGTTGTCATTTACTAATATCATTACATACACTGATACAAAGTATCAGTGATCCTTATCCAGACGGATTGCACTGCTCCATTCAGCATGGGACTTTATGCAGAAGGAACCGAGTCCCATGTGTATTGACAGCCCTCCATAACGCAGTGAGAGGTACACGCTACTCCATTTACAATGTTGGCAATATGTATCCAGTCAGTGGGTCAGAATTAGCAAATTACCCAGAGACTAATCACTTTTTCACCCAAGGCACACTTATATTGTGAATCCTTCTCAGATAATACATTGCAGACACTTGAGATCATCTGAGTTCAGCTTCTACACTCTGATCTAATCCGTGCCAAAGTACAGCTGACAACAATTATAATTATCACAACTACCGAATTAAACTTCACAAAACAAAATTTGTGCTTTACACAGTATTTTGGTAGCTGTTAAATATGGTCCAAATTAACAGAAAAAATAATGGGCAGGAGCAAAGAATCAACATATTTAAAATGGTGCCCTGAAGCAAAATGCATGGCCCTATTTACACTAGTATTGTAAATCTTCAGGGCTGCCAAGAGAGATTCCAAGTGAAAGCCTCTTGGAAGAAAACCATGTGTTTATTCATGCTACTAAACCTGGCTATGCTTACACTAGTGGGTCATCATAGTGGAACATACCCTCCTGAGATAAGACTGCCCCCCCGTCCCACATCATAACTCCACCACCCACACAGGGGCACCACCCAAAGCTGCCACACAACTGCAGTAGTATCCAGCTAAGCCTGATTCTGAAGAATCTTTACACATCTAATCCAGCTAATAAAATGCTTCTTCTATGTTTTAAGACTCATTATAAATTAGATTTTACGTAACCAGATAGCAGCACTGCCTTGATTGATAAATCAATGACGGGGTTGGCATCACTCATGGTTCTTACTCTACTCTGTTTATTTCTTAGTAGTTGTAGTAATAATAGAAGGACTAGAGATATCACTATTTGGCTTATAATTAACTCTTCCAACTCAATAAGAAGGGAGGAATTATGCCTATATTAACCCTATGTCTTCCACCCTGTAGGTAACAGTCAACTTCACTTGTCTGTCACAGTCCACCAAGGACTGATAGCTATCACACTGTCTGGCTTACAGGCAAATACTTCAATGTAATGGAAACACCGAAACAGTACAAACCGTACACTGCTTTCTCATCAAAAGAAGCTATATGTAAAGTCTAGGATTTCCCTCCTCATACCTCCTGCAGCCGCATTTTCTAAGTAACAACTCTCTCAGAGGCCGCTTTTGCCCGTGTACACACGACGCCTGTATGTTTGTATTGTAAATAGAATAACAGTCCCATGACCGTCGTCTACGCACATTCTTCTACTCTCACATGAAATACATCAAAGGTGAAGTAATTATGTTTTGCTTTCACTAATCACGGCCATAAGAGATCATCTTTCATCAGCATCTCATATTAATGTCCAGCACACTGCCTAATGTAAGGAAAGGATGATAGCGCCAAAATCGACGTCATCGACCTCAATCGTAAAACCATGGTAGCAGCAATCAAACTAAGGGTGGATATTTGGCAATCTGTCACCAGGCTCATTCAACATATTTGGCCGTGAATGTTTTGCATATGGGGAGCAAAGAATATTTTGTTAGGTCTACAAGACACAAGTGCTTCATTTTGTGAGCTGATCAGACAATACGGGATCATTACATCAAGGGCCAGTTTTAGAGTCTGTACAGCTTCACCGGCAGGGGTGCTTCAAAGCTCTATCCACCTGCATTTCCTGAAAGCAGTGCAATCAATGCAGAGCAACAAAGTGCATTACCACACAGGCTGGGGAGACTGCGACCAAAACAGACCCACTGCAAAAGTTCAGCATGCCAGACATTCCCCCAAATCACAGCAAAAGTCTTATCAAATTTCCACTGTTAGAAAGTTGCCCGCCTGGAATGTTCTGTCCTTGCATAAAGCTTTCTGGTTTTCTACAGTAAGTTACTTTCACTGGGCTTCCTGCACCTGCCCTCCAGTTTAGATGGAACTTTTTCTCCAGCTATAACACAGGCGCCTGTAGCTGATCCTCTCGTTAGCTAAAGATGGTCACATGTAGACAAGACTTCTGGCCATGAAACAAATGAACATTGACAATCACCTTAAGATACTTGCTTCATCCTGATGTGTAGAGATGACGTATAACTGTCACCCTCACAAAGATGCAGCAGCTCTAAGATGTATGCCAACACTGGAGAGCTGACTTGTTTGCTAAATGGCATTACGGCTATATTTACTATACTTTAAAGTATGAGGTCATACTGCAAAAGCCTTGCCAGAAGTGATCTGGAGAACTTCCCATTGCAGAGAGAGGTTGGACATTGATGTAGCACATGCGTCAAATTTTGATGGCATGTGTCACAGAGGACGTCATGGCCAAGGATTATGGAAACCATGGATTGTAGATGAATTAGGACCAGAGGTGCGATAGAACTTGCTGGTCATGGATTTAGGGTCTCCAATTGGTCAGGACAGTTCTGTTTGTGGGACGCTTTGAAAGTCTGGTGTAATGTTTGACAATCTAGTTCCAATCCCCTCCAGCTACAGGGTGAATGAGTGGTCAGAGGCAGTGGGAAGCCCCCCTGGCATACACAACACTTGCAGACACGTGAGAGTAGTGGGCACTTACCTGCAATAACTGCTGGGGACCTCTGCCCTCCCTCGGCTCTGAGCCAAACTTGTAAGGTGAAGGTGTCCCCTGGCAACTCATTACCCGCCTTCAGACGCAGCTGGTCCCCGTGCCCAGTGAAATAGAGAGCTGTCCCGGGGGGCATGGACTCAGCTGCACCTTCATGCCCCTCTGGCTGCTGCTGATGATGATGACGATGATGTAGTCTCAGGTGGTCTAAGCTAGTGAGGGACCGGCGGCCTCGGGCCAGGCTGGTCGCGCAGGAGCCCTCCTGGACGCTGCGCAAACTGCGGCTCTTTCGCACTGTCCTCCGTGCCCGCTGCGATCGCTCCTCCAGCCCACACTGCGAGGCACTGGCCAAGGCTGCAGAGAGGAGCCCGAGAGGCAGCAGCAAAGTCCAGAGCAGCATCTCCAACTCTTCCCCCCCTGCACCCCTCTCTGCTCTCCCGATGTGCCAGCTTTGGGCGCTATCCTCCACTTGTCCTGGTGCAGCAGGATCTGGCAGTCAGCAGCCAAGGTGTCCTGACCTCCTCCTCCAGCAGCTTCCCCCCAGCAGTTTATTAGACATAGGATGAAGGAGAACCCCCAATATCCCACAATGAGATGCTGAGTCCTCCCCCCTCCAGAGGATGCTTCAGCTGAACATTTTGTGCCTTCTTTATAAGCTTTAAGCCCACACTGTCCCCTTAGCCCCCTCCTCTCTCCTCCTTGAAAATGAAAGAGAAGCCCCCTCCTAGGATGAGTAAACAAGAATATGCTAATCTACTCAAGGGTGCTCCACCTTCCCATTCCCAACTGAATGATTCCTATTAAACTGCAGGGATCCTGTGTGATCAATGAGGATCCAGGGCTGAGTGGTGTAGCCTCACACATCCCATCATGCATGCAGGTAGCAGGCAGGCTCCCCTCTTTTCCTGCTGCCTCCCCACTTTCTCTGCTCATCCCTGTCCACAGCACACATTCCTGCTTCTTCCCCCCTCCTTCTCCTGGCTGGGAGGAAAAGCTACTACTACTGCTGGAGATGTGTGCACACTCCTCATGCCCTCTCACAGAGTCCTGAAACTTGATGCTTTGCTGCAAATAACATTCTTTATCCTTCCTTCCCCCTTACTTTTTAGGTTCTTTAAACTTACATGAACCCCCTCCCTCCCTGACTTTACCCCTCTTCTTCCAGTTCACTTGCAGGAGGCAGTTTGCATCAAAGGGTCCCCATAGGATGAAGAAAGTGGTTACCTTAGTCCAACAAGCTGCTGGCTGGAGCAGGGCTCGGGCTGATTATATGGACTTGGTGGAGTTAAAGCTTTTATTTCATGTCAGTGATGGTGAGAGGAGCCCCCCAGGCAGTGAGGAGCAGTGCTGTCCCTGGGGCTCTCCTGGGTCTGCAGCACAGGTAATAAGCTCCCCTTCTTGCCGTTTTGTGGATCTAGATTTTTTTTTCCTAGAGTGGGACGTTTTGTTTTTTTCTCCCTTTTTAACTCATGCTTGGACTCTACGTTCACTCATAAAGCGATCTCTGCAGCTCCCCCTAATGGCCAAACTTGGAATTGGTTGTCAGAACTCCTAGCCTTATCAAGAGCAATCAGCAGACTCCACACCAAGATAAAACTTAGTTTGGAACTTGTTGGCCTGGGTGCCATTCAAAAGCTGTTCTGGTAACATTATGGTGTAGCTGGTAAGGCCGAGCTTAACCCTGCTCAGGAGGATTCATGAAAGATACCCTTGTCCTCAATGGGAAATATCACACTGCTGGCAGCACCATGCCTCCTGTCACAAGGGCGGGCAGATTTCAGTGGATGTGCAGATATTTTAGCCCATAGAGTACAGCTGCAGCTTTGTATTACTGAAAATGGCGGTCACATGCCATCTCTGCGCATTAGGGTAAGGTGAATGTCAATGTTTATTCATTCAATGGCGAAAAGAAAATGAGGCCCATGGGGCACGGTTGGTATCTGTCAGTGAAGCCCATGGGGCACTGCGGGTATCTGTCAGTAAGGTCCATGGTGCACTGCTGATATTGGTCAGTAGGGTCCATGGGGCACTGCTGGTATCTGTCAGTGAAGCCCATGGGGCACTGCGGGTATCTGTCAGAAGGGTTCATGGGGCACGGTTGGTATCTGTCAGTGAAGCGCATGGGGCACTGCGGGTATCTGTCAGAAGGGTCCATGGGGCACTGCTGTTATAAGTCAGTGGGGTCCATGGGGCACTGCTGGTATCTGTCAGTGAAGTCCATGGGGTACAGTTTGTATCCATCAGTGAGGACCATGAGGCTCTGCTGTTATATGTCAGAGAGGTCCATAGGGCACTGCTGGTAACTATCAGTGAGGTCCATGGGGCACTGCTGGTATCTGTCAGTGAAGTCCATGGGTCACTGTTGGTATCTGTCAGTTAGGTCCATGGGGAAACTGCTGTTATATGTCAGTGGGGTCCATGGGGCACTGCTGGTATCTGTCAGTGGGTCCATGGGGCACTGCTGGTATATGTCAGTGGGGTCCATGGGACACTGCTGGTATCTGTCAGTGAGGTCCATGGGGTACAGTTGGTATCCATCAGTGAGGACCATGAGTCTCTGCTGTTATCTGACAGGTCCATGGAGCATTGCTGGTATCTCAGTGGGGTCCATGGGGTACTACTTGTAACTGTTATTGGGTTTCATGGGTTACTGCTGTATCTAACAGTGAAGTCCATGGGTCACTGCTGTCTCTGTCAGTGAGGTCCATGGGACACTGCTGATAGCTGTCAGTAAGGACCATGGGGCACCACTTGTATCTGTCAGTGAGGTCCATGGGTCACTGCTGGATATGTCAGTGGGTTCCAGGGGGCATTGTTGGTATCTCAGTGAGGTCCATGGGGCACTGCTGATATCTGTCAGTCAGATCCACGTAGCACTGCTGGTATCTATCAGAGAGTTCCAAAGGGCATTGATGATATTTTTCAGTGAGGTCCATGGGGCACTGCTGGTATCTATCAGTGAGGTCCATGGGGCACTGCTGTACCTGTCAGTGAGGTCCATGGGACACTGCTGTATCTGTCAGTGAATCAATGTGGCACTGCTGGTGTCATACCCTGTGAGTGATGATAATGATGTTTCCGTGCTGGAGGGTGTTGTAGTGCAACTTTGGGGCTCACCTTCTGCAACCTTCCGGTCACGGTGGGGTCCGAGGGTGATGGAGCCCTTTCTCCTCTCAGCATATACACAAGGGAACTTCTTTAAATAAAATGTCTTTACACAATAATGGTGCAAATAGATGAATATTTTACTGAAGGGATTAATGTTATACAGTTCGATACAGGTATATAAGCATACTTGCCAACTCTCCCGCTTTTGGTGGGGGGGTCCCGCTAATTGGGGTCCCCCCGCCCTCCCGGCAGAGTTGGCGAAACTCCCGCCGCCAGCAGGCAGCGGGGGCTCTTTAACTGACCGCAGCGCCAGAGTAGCGCTGGTGCGCTACTCTGGCGCCGCCGGTCCGCGTTCCCACAGGCGGGTGAAGCGGCCGCAGCGGCCGCTCACCCGTCCGGAGTTTCACTGTGCAGGGAGGAGGCAGGAGGGATCGCTCCCTCCTCCCTTCTCCCCCTGTATGTACGGCGCTGGTGTGCGCCGTACTTACAGGTCAGCGGCGCAGGGGAGGTGACGCGCGGCTGCACTCACTCCCCTGCGTCGCTGAGGAGATCGGCCGGGAGCTGCAGGAGCCTGGTGAGGTAAGTGACTTTTATTATTTTATTTTTATTAGTTATAGGGGGGCACTACCTGGCTACAATGGGGGCAACTACCTGGCAACAGAGGGGGCACTTCCTGGCAACAGAGGGGGCACTACCTGACAACAGAGGGGGCACTACCTGGCAACAGAGGGGGGCACCTACCTGGCAACAGAGGGGGCACTACCTGGCAACAGAGGGGGCACCTACCTGGCAACAGAGGGGGCACTACCTGGCAACAGAGGGGGCACCTACCTGGCAACAGAGGGGGCATCTACCTGACAACAAAGGGGGCACTACCTGGCTAACAATGGGGGCATCTACGTGGCAACAGAGGGGGCACTACCTGGCTAACAATGGGGGCACTACCTGGCTAACAATGGGGGCATCTACCTGGCTAACAAAGGGGGCATCTACCTGGCAACAAAGGGGGCATCTACCTGGCTAACAAAGGGGAGCACTACCTGGCTAACAAAGGGGGGCACTACCTGGCTAACAAAGGGGGGCACTACCTGGCTAACAAAGGGGGGCATCTACCTGGCTAACAAAGGGGGGCATCTACCTGGCTAACAAAGGGGGTCATCTACCTGGCTACAAATTTGGCTCTACCTGGCTACAGAGGGGGCATCTACTTGGCTACAGAGAGGGCATCTACTTGGCTACAGAGGGGGCATCTACTTGCCTACAAGGGGGCATCTTCCTTCCTGTAAGGGGCACTACCTGGTTATGGGGGGCTACTACCTGGCTATAAGGGCATCTACCTGGCTTTCTTCCAAAGCCGTTATGCAGTTAGGTGGAGTGGGTGTGGCTTTCTGAAGGGGCGTGGCACACCAACAAGATGGGCGTGGCCAGTTTCAAAAGTTGGCAACTATGTATATAAGGTCTTGAGTAAATGCAGGTTTGATCAGACTCCTTAGCTTCAGAGAGGTGGTTACCGTGGTTACTATGGATTTGGCCTTAGCAGATAGACAAAATGAAGTAGACAGAGCTGCTCCAGGGACTTGCGGTTTTCAGCCTTTATAAGGTGCGTGTGAATGGTTACTTGAAGTTACTTGAATAAACTTGAGAGAAGATGACGCTGTAATCGCTCACTGACAAGCAGGAGGGATACGCATGGACACACTGACTTGTAAGCCAGGAAGACATGGACGGTGAATGGGAGACCCTCTAACACTTCACCAATCCGCCAGCAGGCACTACTAAGTATAGAAAATGTCCTACTGAGACAATGAGGACAAGCATCAATCCTTATAGCTGCCTGAGAACAGGTTAGAGGACTAAACCTCAGGCCTGACAGGATTTCTGAGGTGATGCAGGGAGGTTGGATGTGACTCTGGCCAAGTCAGACTACCAACTGAGCAACTGTCAGAACCCGCACAGCCTCTTGGATAGAGGGTGGGCGGAGCCAGCTTTCCCCTGACCAATCACTAGAGACTGATGGGTTGCAGGGGAGGAGCTCTGATCAAGCTCAACACTTGTTTTACAGACATATGAATTGACCAATCAATATCTCCTAGTGGGTTGCTATGGAAACTGTAACAACACCTTCACCACTAGCGGTAAATACACACAGAATATCACACAAATAGAAATAAAGAAATATATTGCTCATTAAATATACTACAAGAGAGGCTTAAACTAGGATATAAACATGTAGGCCCTAATACACTTAGTCCAGGGTTGCTAATGGTAACAACACACCTCCTGACGCCTGACAAATACTGGACTGGGCCGTTACACTGGTATCTGTCAGTGAGGTCCATTAGGTACTGCTGGTATCTGTCAGTGGTGTCCATTGGGTACTGCTGGTATCTGTCAGTGAGGTCCATGGGGCACTGCTGTGATATGTCAGAGAGAATGATGGGGTACTGCTTGTATCTGTCAGTTGGTCCATGGAGCACTACTGGTATCTGTCAGTGAGGTCCATGGGGCACTGCTGGGATATGTCAGTAGGGTCCAGGGGGCATTGTTGGTATCTCAGTGAGGTCCATGGGGCACTGCTGATATCTGTCAGTGAGGTCCACGTAGCACTGCTGGTATCTATCAGAGAGGTCCATAGGGCACTGCTGATATTTGTCAGTGGGATCCATGGGGCACTGCTGGTATCTCAGTGAGGTCCATGGGGCACTGCTGTACCTGTCAGTGAATCAATGTGGCACTGCTGGTATCTGTCAGTGGGATCTATGGGGCCATGTTGGTATCAGTCAGTGAGGTCCATTGGGTACTGCTAGTATCTGTCAGTGGTGTCCATTGGGCACGACTGGTATCTGTCAGTGGAGTCCATGGGACATTGCTGGTATCTGTCAGAGGGAACGATGGGGTACTGCTTGTATCTGTCAGTTGGTCCATGGAGCACTACTGGTATCTATCAGTGAGGTCCATGAGGCACTGCTGGTATCTGTCTCTAAGGTCCATGGGCAGTGCCAGGGCTGGGACAAGGTATTCTGTTGCTCTAGGCCAATAAGGCACAATGTGCCCCCAAATGGAAAATTCATCCCACTCCATGCCTTCTTGCGCCCCCTTTTCTGCCTGAGATGAATTCGCGCCCTAGGCGATCGACTACTTTCACCTACCCATCGTCCCGGCCCTGGGCACTGCTGGTATCCGTCTGTAAGGTCCATGGGCACTGCTGGTATCTGTCAGTGGTATCCATGGGGCACTGCTGGTGTCTGAGTGGTGTCCATGGGGTACTGCGTGTATCTGTCACTGAGGTGCATGGATCACTGCTGGTATCTATCAGTGGGGTCCATGGGGCACTGCTGGTATGTATCAGTGAGGTCAATGGGGCACTGCTAATGTCTATCAGTGAGGTCCACAGGGCACTACTGGTATGTATCAGAGAGGTCCATGGAGCACTGCTGAAACCTGTCAGTGAGGTCCATGGGGCACTGCTGGTATCTGTCAGTAGGATCCATGGGGCACTGATGGTATCTCAGTGAGGTCAATGGGGCACTGCGGGTATCTGTCTTTGGAGTCAATGGGGCACTGCTGGTATCTGTCTGTGAGGTCCATGGACACTGCTAGTATCTGTCAATGGGATCCATGGGGCACTGCTGATATCTCATTGGGGGCAATCTGGTATCTGTAAGTGAGGTCAATAGGTCACTGCTGTTATCTGTCAATAAGATCCATGGGGCACTGCTGGTCTCTCAGTGGTGTCCATGGAGTACTGCTTGTATCTGTCACTGAGTTAAAAGGCCCACTGCTGGTATCTATCAGTGGGGTCCATGGGGTACTACCGTTATATATCAGTGGGGTCCATGGGGCACTGCTGTTATGTCTCAGGGAAGTCCCTGGGGCACTGCAGATATCTCTCACTGAGGTCCATGGGGCGCTGCTGGTATCTGTCAGTGAGGTCCGAGGGGCATTGCTGGTATCTGTCAGTGAAGTCCTTGGGTCACTGCTGTCTCTGTCAGTGATGTCCATGGGGCACTGCTGGTATTTGTCAGTGAGGTCCTTGGGGGCACTGCTGGTTTGTATCAGTGAGGTCATTGGGGTACTGCTGGTATATGTCAGTGGGGACCATGGGGCAATGCTGGTATCTGTCAGTGGGATACATGGGGCACTGCTATATCTGGCAGTTAGGTCCATGGGGCACTTCTGTATCTGTCAGTGGCATCCATGGGGCCCTGTTGGTACCTGTCAGTAAGGTCCATTGGGTACTGCTGGCATCTGTCAATGGTGTCCATTGGGCACTGCTGGTATCTGTCAGTGGAGTCAATGGGGCAATGCAGGCATCTGTCAGTGAGGTCCATGGGGCACTGCTGGTATCTCAGTGGGGTCCATGGTTCACTATTTGTATCTCTCAGTAAGGTCCATGGGTCACTGCTGTTATCTATCAGTAAGGTCCGTGGGTTACTGCTTGCATCTGTCAGTGGGGTTTCATGGGACACTGCTGGTATCTGTCACTGAGGTACATGGTTCACTGCTGGTATCTATTATCAGGGGCGTAACTAGAGAAGCCTGGGCCCCATAGCAAACTTTTGGATGGGGCCCCCTCTCCCTCCCTCGCCTGCTTCCCCGACCACGAACATTTACCGGGACCTCTTAAGTCATGCAGTTACTAGATAATACAAGGAGGGACTACCTCACCATAGATATCACCATCATACAGCTACCAAACAAATCCCACTATACCCACACCAACATTACCAATAACGCTACTACATATGGACCTGATTATATCGCCAGAATATGGCCACAAATTACTACCGTATATTGACTGAGTAATACCCCTATACTATTACTGTATAAAGATCAATATTACTGCCATATAGTGGTATATACCAGTGTAAACAGGTGCCCTACAAACTGTATGTTACCTCCATACACTGATCATATAGTGTTAGATAGGTATACACAGACTCTACAGACTGTATATTACCACCATACAGTGACCATATAGTGGTAGATACCAGTATACACAGGCTCTGCAGGCATATATGTGATTACAGTGCAGTTACATCTTGTGACTCACAGGTGACATTTCTCTACTGAGTCGTTGACTTTCCATTTTGTTCTGCATCTGGTCCACATCTTCATGATGACTTCTCCCAGCCACTCGTCCCTGCAGATTTGGACACAAATATCTTAGAATCCTCACTTTTCCAGCACCTCACTCGCTGCCCTCACCTCTGTACAAACATCCCAGGGGTGAGAGAGCGGGTACAGGCCATAGTTTAGAGGCCCAGTCTCCTAGTGGGGAGGAACAGAGGATTCAGGTAGAGTCCCATTTGATAGGTTGGTAGGCCCTAGGCAGGTAGGTTAGTACGCTTGAGGTATGTAGGCAGTAAATAGGCCCCAGATAAGTAGGTAGGCAGTAGTTAGGCAGGTCTCAATTAGGCAGGTAGGCTACAGGTAGGTAGATTGGCACTAGGTAGGCAGTATTTAGGCCCCAGGTAGGTAGGTATACAGTAGGTGGACCACAGGTAGGCTGTAGGTGGGCCCCAGGTAGCTAGGCTATAGGGGGCCCCTAATAGGTAGGCAGGCTTTAGGTAGGCTATAGGGGCCATATAGGTAGGCATGTAGAGTTTAGGTAGCTAAAGGGGGCTAAATAGGTAGACAAGTAGGGTTTAGGGAGCTGTAGGTAGCCATACAGGTAGAAAGGGGTTAGGTGGGCTATAGGGGCCATATAGGTAGCTAGGCAGGGTTTAGGTAGCTATAGGGGCCCCATATAAGTAGACAGGCAGGCTTCAGGGAGGGCTATATAGGTAGGAAAGCTTTATGGAGGATATAGAGGCTATACAAGCAGGCTTAAGGGGGCTATAGGGCTATGTAGACAGGCTTAGGGGGCTACATAGGCAGGCTTGGGGGGCTACATAGGCAGGCTTAGGGGGGCTATATAGGAAGGATGGGAGCTATATAGGCAGGCCTGGGGGGGCTATATAGGCAGGCTGGGTGGCTGTATAGGCAGGCTTAGGGGGGATATATAGGCAGGCTTGAGGGGGCTATATAGGCAGGCAGGGGGTATATATAGGCAGGCTGGGGGTATGTATAGGCAGGCTGGGGACATATATAGGCAGGCAAGAAGGTATATATAGGAAGGCAGAGGGGCATATATAGGCAGGAGGGTATATATATGTAGGCAGGGGGTATATATAGGCTGGCAGGAGGGTATATATAGGCAGGCTGGGGGCATATATATGCAGGAGGGTATATATAGGCAGGCTGGGGGCATATATAGGCAGGCAGAGAGGTATATATAGGCAGGCTGGGGGCATATATAGGCAGGCTGGAGGGTATATATAGGCAGGCAGGGGGTATATATAGGCAGGCTGGGGGTATATATAGGGAGGCAGGAGGTATATATAGGCAGGCTGGGGGTAGATATAGGCAGGCTGGGGGGTATATGTAGGCAGGCTGGGGGTACGTATAGGCAGGCAGGGGGGTACGTATAGGCAGTCAGGGGGGCATATATAGGCAGGCTGGGGGGCAGATAAAATAAGAAATCACTCACCTGTCTATCGCTCCCTCGCAGCTCGGCTCCCGGGCAGTCTGTCTCAGCGCGGGCGATGCGATCATGTGACGTAATCGCGCCACCCACGTGATCATTGAGAGCCGGCAGCGGAAGTGGCAGGGGAAGTAGCAGAGCGGAGTGTTGCTCCATTCTCATACTACCGGGCAGTGCTGCCTTAAACGCTCGGGCTTGAGGGCCCGGGCGTTCAGAGGAAGGATGCGCCGGGCCCCTCAGCTCCGCCCCGCCGGCAGTGAACTATTATTATCACTGTCGGCGGGCCCAGGATCGGCATTACCAGGGTAGCAGACGTGGGAGTGACTGCTATGTCTGCTACCCCGGTAGTTATGCCCCTGTCTATCATTAAGGTCCATGGGGCAATTGCTGGTATCTATTAGTGGGGTCCATGAGGCATTGCCGGTATATATCAGTGAGGTCTATGGGGTACTGCTGGTGTCTATCAGTGAAGTCCATGGGGCTCTGCTGGAATCTGTCAGTGAGGTCCATGGGGCACTGCTGCTATCTGTCAGTGAGGTCCATGGGGCACTGGGGGGATCTGTTAGTGAGGTCCATGGGGGCACTGCTGCTATCTGTCAGTGAGGTCCATGGGGCACTGCTGGGATCTGTTAGTGAGGTCCAGGGGGCACTGCTGGTATCTGTCAGTGAGGTCCATGGGGCACTGCTGGGATCTGTCAGTGAGGTCCATGGGGCACTGCTGATATTTGTTAGTGAAGTCCATGGGGTACTGCTGCTATCTGTCAGTGATGTCCATGGGGCACTGCTGGGATCTGTCAGTGAGGTCCATGGGGCACTGCTGGGATCTGTTAGTGAGGTCCAAGGGGCATTGCTGGTATTTGACAGTGAGGTCCATGGGTCAATGCTGTCTCTTTCAGTGATGTACATGGGTCACTGCTGGTATATGTCAGTGAGGTCCATTAGGCACTGTTGGCATATGTCAGTCGGGACCTTGGTGCACTGCTGGTATCTGTCAGTGTGGTCCATGGGGTACTGCTGGTATCTATTAGTGAGGTTCCTCGGGCACTGCTGGTATCTGTCTGTGAGGTCCATGGGGCACTGCTTGTATCTGTCAGTGGGATCCATGGGACACCGCTGGCATCTCAGTGGGGTCCATCAGGCACTGCTGCATATGTCAGTGAATCAGTGGGGCACTGCTGGTATCTGTCAGTGGGATCTTTAGGACACTGCTGGTATCTGTCAGTGAGGTCCATTGGACACTACTGGTATCTGTCAGTGAGGTCCATTGGACACTACTGGTATCTGTCAGTGAGGTCCATTGGACACTACTGGTTCTTTTAGGGGGGTTTGTGCTAAAAAATTAATGGTTAAAGCGGCCAAATTTTATTTTTGTTTATCGGCTTGGTCCCGGGGATGGTAGGCAGTCTGTGTGGGCTTCATGGAATAAAAAAAAGCAGCCTAAAGTTTTGGTCTGTGTTATAAATCCCCTTTTGGCAATGAAGAGGGCAAAAATTCCTGGATTTCCCATTAGGGCCCTTTTGAGTTTTGGGAGACACATAGTCTGTCACAGCGCGGGACAATGGAAAAAAAGGGTTTCCCAGTTCTGTTTTACAGCCACAGGGGACTGCCCCTGTCAGAAGAGAGCCTGTGCTGCATTTGCTGGGCTAAAAGCCAGGACTGTTTAAAAAACCGGGAGAAAAGGGGAAGATTCGATTATTAGCCCGCAATGAAAGAGAGTGGTATTTGGGCCAAAGAAAAATTTTCCCATATAAAAGATATATTTTAGACAGGTGTAAAAAAAGGGGAAAAACCCATTGACGTTATGGATGACTGAAAATATTTTTCCCAAATCTTGTTTTTTGGGGACTGTAAACAGAGGAGAAATCAGGTTATTGGAAAGGTAGCTTCTGCACTTAGAAAAAATTTTTGAGAGAACCAGTCTCTTACGGTTAGTTGCAAGAGACTGCAAGAGTTTAAAAGTATCTGAGCAAGGTTTGAAATTAAAAAAAAAAAAGGAGTGCATCAGTCATGAAATGTCCAAATACCTATCAAAATGGGGACACCGGGTAGAAAAGAAAGGTTATCACTGTACTGTAGAAAATGTGGCAGAGCGGGGCACACAAACAGGTCGTGTTTGCTTTGGAAAGAGGTTCACTTTGCAGTGTGTGTCGAGTGCACCCACGGGAAATAAACCAAAGGATTCAAAAGTAAATGTTATGCTGCAGAAAAAGACTTATTGTGAACAATATACTGCTGGGCTCACGAAGCGGGGGAAAAATACCCTTTAAAATTGGGGACACAGATTCACGTACTGTTGATTCGGAGCTCCCTGAAATGTTATGGATTAGCTTTTGGGAAAACGCTCTAAAACGAGAGAAAATCCCCTTAAATTATGCAACACAATAAACAGTTTACGATATGGTTCTATTTTAAAACAAAAGGGCAAGTTCTACCCCCTGTCCAAATAAAGGGGGCTAGATCCCCTTGTGGACCCATTGTGGATCCTCTTCTAGGCCGCAGAATGCTATGGAACTGAATTACTAAAGTGGACTTGTCCCAGACAGTGAAAAAGTGAACATGTTGTTCCTTTATTTCTTCCTGAAGAGGAATTTTAAAAGTTGTTTCACGGGGTTTTGGAAAAAGTTAAAAGATTTTCAGTTACGTTATATTCCCCACATGTAAAACCTATTGACAACAATGCGTAGGCCCCCCTTTACCCTGAGATCACCTGTGGGAAAAAGTTGAAAAATTGGAACTTGATTTAATTGAACCAGTGGAAGGCCCCACCCCCTGGGTATCTCCACTAGTTGTTGTACCAAAGGGAACTGATATTCGGATCTGTGGGACATGAGATGTGCTAATTAAAGCTGTCTAGAAAAAACAACCAAAACCCATTTGTGATGTTCAACATGAGATGAAGGGGGCAAGTGTCTTCGTAGTGGATTTGAAATGGGTTTATATCAAATGGGGTTGACCCGGTTTCTGGGAATTTTTACAACTTTCAAGAAAAAGGTTTTTTTAGGTACAAGAGATGTGTTTGGCAATATCAGCACCTGGGCCTATACCAGTGATTCTAAAGTTTTTACAGGGGTTGAGGCAACTATTATTTCTGATGATATAATTGTGTTCAGAACAAACACACAGGAGCACAACGAAAACTCTGAAGAAGTACGAAGTTTTCTTGGGTTAGGGAATTACTGTGCAAAGTTTATTCCAAATATGGTGACTGTCAGCGAACCCCTGAGACAGTTAACTTGCAAAGCAGTACCTTGGAAGTGGGGGTTTTAGAACCAGGGTTTTGAATTAAAGGTGCTTACCTGTGCCACTTTAGCCTATTTCCATCCTATGCAAAACTCAAGTTATTGTGATGCCGCCCTGTAGGATTAGGTGCATCTTAAATACAAAGGGAAAGCCGGCGACTACAGACCTATTCAGTATGTGAGCAGATTTTTTGTGTGGAAAATGTTATTTCAGACTGGGGGAAAAAGGCTTTTGGGTATTGTTGGGGATGTGAAAGGGTTTCCCCACTATCTTAGGATTGATTTTGAGATTATAACAGATCAAAAGCCCCTGGAGGTGTTTTTTTCTCGATCAAAACCACAGCCAGAAAATTTAAAGATGGGTTCTTTGATGTTACCATACGATTTTTAAAAAAGAAACAAGGAAACTTAGATCAAAATAATTTTTAAAAATGTATACTTTATTTGAAAAATATGAAAAGTGTAAAAAATTAAAAAAAAATTTAATTTAAAAAGGGCAATGGAATACACAGAAAGCTGATACTAAACCCAAACCATTCAAAATTTTAAAAATCCAATATCCAGTAAAATATAAATAAATAATCAATAATATGAAAAAACCGAATAGGTATTAGGTATATTTGACCTTTGGGATAGAAAAAGTAACTTAAAAAAAAGCAAAACCCAAAATCAGGTGGATAGGAAGGAGAGGATCTGGCATGTCAGGAATCGACAGGATGTGGATGTGGAACTTGTCAGTGGGGGCAGCAACCTAAACCGAACCGTAACAAATTTGTTCTACCCCAAGGAAAAAAAAAGAGTTGGCTATAGATCTGTGTGAATCCCATCGGGGAACCCCTCCTTAGTCGTCGTTTTATTATTCAGGTGGCAAAAGGTGGTAGTTTCACTAAAGCAACTTTATCAAAAGTAATTTGGGGGGTTTAGCGCATCTTTTCTTCCATGGGTTTTCTAAACTGATGTTAGTGACAAGGTGCCCCGTTATTTTAGGAAATTTTTAGGATTATGTAAAAAACAAATGAAAATTTAAACCTTTATACAACCCATATGGCTACAAGATAAAGGGGGGGGAGCCAGAAACCCAAACCCCGTTGAAAGCTTTCGGATTGTCATTAGGGAAGGGGCTGGGAAAAAAAAAACTGGATTTTCTTTTGGCATATCGAAAACCCCCCTTTACATATAACTGGAGTGAGTCATGCTGAAAATTTTCTGTGATGTAATTCAGGGCTAAAATTACCAGCACGGGGCTTCTTCTTCTTCAGGTTTTGGACAATTTCAAAGGAAATTGATAGGAAAAGGAAAATCCGAGCTGAAGTAAATTACTAAAAAATCGGGCCATGTCAAACTAGTGACCTCAGATAAAGAATAGGTGTTGCCCAGAATAAACATTTTAAAAACTGTTTCCCCTTTTTTTTAACTGAGCCCCTTATTTTGAAGAAAAAAGAGGCCAGGTGGGGCTAGAGGATTTTTGATGGAAACAAAAGGCGGAATTTATCTTTGTGAAGAAGTTTGTTGAGAAGAAAGCCAAATTTTTGGGGGTTTAGAACAGTACAAAGGTGCAGTAGTATTTTAAAATGTTCTGACCCAACCCCAACATCCCCCTCAGAATTGCCAAAAGAAAGCGAGCAATAAATCCCTGGTTTCTTAAAGATATGGGCGTTTGTTTTCGGCACTTCGGAGCGCAATTTATGAGCGCTCGAAGTGAAAATGGCCTCATGTATGTCGGCGCCGAGGGGGCTCATACTGTGGTGTAAAGTCCAACGCGCCCCTGCGTGTGTGGGCGCAGTGCGGGATTAGGCGCGTGCGGGACTGCGCCTAAAATTTGCCGCCCGCTGAGGTGCCCTCATACATGCGGTGAAAAGTTCCCTGCACCTCGCCAGTGTTTGAGGCGCAGTGCGGAACTTATTCCGATTCGAGACAGGCTGGAAATGAGCGAGAAATCATTAAACATGTTAGTGAATAGCAAAAAGACTTGTCTTTCAAATGAATGAATGAATGAATAAAGTGAAAAATCAAAGCTGTCTAAAAACGATTAAATGTAGTGAAAAAGTGGATCATTAAAAATTAAAGTGAAAATATATAAGATCGCTCAAGAAATAAATCTCGGCTATCATCTCCGTGAGGCATGGAGTATGAATCAAAAAAAAAAAAACGTTTTTATTAGGTGTAAAACATTATCTGAAAAAGAGCTCAAACCTTCTAAAAAAAATCATTAAAAAAATCACTAACAAAAAATCAATAACGGCGCAACATCAGGGAAATTTGGGATATTAGAAATTGCCGGGTAATACAGTAATTCAAATTCTGTAAGCACTTCTCATTGGTCAGCATAAACCAGCCAATCAGAATAGGAGCGACAGTGAACCATTATAACCAATGGAGAAGTATTGGGCCAATCACATGAAAAGGCGGGACAGTTCAAAATTAGTAAAAAAAGGCAGAAAGAGCTGATTGGGTTTAGCTAGTGGGGACTTGGCTATCCCGGCCCAAACAGAGCGCGAGTACTTGTCCATTGTGTCTATAGGAGTGGGACTGACATCTCGGCGCCGTGAGGCGTGGAGTATTAGTAAAAAATCGTTTTTATTAGGTGTAAAACATTCTCTGTAAAAGAGCTAAAACCTTCTATAAACATACATAAATAAAATCAATAATAACGCGTTTGTTGCCATCACCGGTGCAACATCAGGAATTGGGCTATTAGAAATTGCTGGGAAATACAGTAATTCAAATTCTGTAAGCCAATGATCAATAATATGGGGCTAACGAAATGTAGGAATTAAAAATGAATTTATTGAATTAATATTTATTAGTTTATTTTCATTACCCCCATATTATTGTTCATTTTATATAAAGATAGGTACAACTTCGTGAGTCTTATCATTTGATTTCTGCCATGTACAGTTTTATTATAGATAGCATTAGAAAACCTATAAGAGCGTCGCTCGCTCTCCCATTGGCCCGAATAATCGCACCTCTTTTAACTTAGCCAATCACAAACAGAGCTCGCTCTGCATTTCTTTTCCCCATAGAACTCTATGAGATAAGTAGCTCACCCGCTGATTGGCTAGGCAGGACGAGCACCTCTTCCACCCAACCAATCACAGTACTAGAATATTTCCCATAGACAGTAATATCTTTTAGGGCGCCCTTCTATCGCTCACTTCTTGCTCCACTCATAATAGACACACTACATATGATTGGTGAATTCAGATCTGCCGCCTGGTCTCAACCAATCAGCTCTTTTCTGCCTTTTTTACTTTATTTTGAACTGTCCGCCTTTTTATTTGATTGGTCAATATTACTCCATAGGTTATAATTGTTCACTGTCGCTCCTATTCTGATTGGTTGGTTTCTGCCAACCAATGAGAAGCGCTTACAGAATTTGAATTACTGTATATTCCGGCAATTTACAATATCCCAATTCCTGATGTAGCGCCGGTTAGGGATTTGATTGATTTATGTTTATAGAAGGTTTCAGCTCTTTTTCAGATAATATTTTACACCTAATAAAAATGTTTTTTTTTAATCATACTCCATGCCGCACGGAGCTGAGAGCCGAGATTTCATTGCCCCGATCTCTCCTAGATAAAATGGAACTAGTTTGCACTCTGATTGGCTGGATAGCCAAGCCCCCCTGCTCAACCAATCAGCTCTTTTCCCCTTTTTATGTTTTTTAAAAACTGCCCTGCCTTTTTCTTTTTTTTTTTGGTCAATACTTCTCCATGGTTTTATAATGGTTCACTGTCGCCCCATTCGATTGGGGTTTTACCCCGCCAATGGGGAAAAGCTTACGAATTTGAATTACTGTTTTTCCCCCGGCAATTTTCTATTCGAAATTTCCCTGATGTTAGCGCCGGTGGGGCGACAAATCTTGTTAGTGATTTTTATTTATGTAGGGTTATAGAAGGTTTTGCCTTTTACAGAAAATGTTTTTACACTTAATAAAACGATTTTTGGAATATACCCCATGTCTCACGAGTGAGGTGTGTCTGTTGTAACAGTGACCTAACACTTTTTCCCCCAATCCATTCGTTCTCGCTTCACTTGCCTCACCCCGGTCATTTAACAGATTAACTGGGTCTGCCTGTCGGAGCTGTCGAGCGCTGCTTTGCCTCCTCCCCCTCACTTTGCGCCCCGATCATCACCTCGAGTTTCAAAATGTCCCGTCCAGCCCAGAACGCCCACCCCGCGCCCTTATGTTAGGCGCATCAAAAGTGGCAAAGGTTGCGCCTACACTCGCTCATGCGTCCGACGGGGAATTGGATGGGTTGAGGCGCGTTTTCGCCAGAAAACAGGCGCAACCCCCGTCATACATTTCCCCTACGGTAGGGGACAGGATTTACATTTAAAGTTTTGTGTTTTTTCCTAACAATTATTTTTCATACTTTTAAATTTTGTTATTGTTATTCATGTATATGCTTTTCTTCAAGAAGAAATGTTGAGTGTGCTGAAGTAATGTGAAAAAATTGTGCCCCGGGGGGGGTTTCTTTGGGGCCCTGGGGAGCTTTACGTCGTGGGGTTTTTAAAAGGGGGGCCGCGGAATTTGGGGGTCCTGGGAATGCCGGTTTTATATCAGTGGGTCCATGGGGGATGCTGGGATTTTAAAGGGTCCATGGGGCACCTGGGATTATCAGTGAATCCATTGGGTTTTCTGGTATCTTTAGTGGGTCCGGGGGGGATTTTGGTATTGTCAGTGGTCCACAGGGGGGATCTTTGTTCCCGGGGACTGCTGGTACGTCTGAGGCCCGGGGGGACTGCTGTTACCTGTCAGTGAGGTCCATAGGGCACTGGTGGTATCTCATTGGGGCCCTGGGGTACTGCTTCTATCTGTCAGTGGGGTTTCATGGGGCACTGCTGGTATCTATTAGTGGGGTCCATGGGACACTGCCGGTATATATCAGTGAGGTCCATGGGGCACTGCTGGTATTTATCAGTAGTGGCCAAGGGGCACTGCTGGTATCTATCAGTGAAGTCCATTGGGTATTGCTGGTATCTGTCAGTGAGGTCCAGGGGGCATTGCTGGTATCTGTCAGTGAGATCCACGTAGGTATCTGTCAGTGTGGTCCATGGGTCACTGCTGGTATCTGTCAGTGAGGACCATGGGCAAATGCTTGTATCTGCATTTGGGGCCATGAGGCATTGTTGGATCCATCGTGACGTCCATTGGCACTACTGGTTTTTCAGTGAGGTCCATGGGGGCACTGTGGAATTTTTATCAAGGGGGGTTTTTAGTCAATGGGGCATTAGCTGGTATCCATT
Source organism: Phyllomedusa bahiana (assembly GCA_025379985.1). Classification (NCBI taxonomy): domain Eukaryota; kingdom Metazoa; phylum Chordata; class Amphibia; order Anura; family Hylidae; genus Phyllomedusa; species Phyllomedusa bahiana. Next base: position 20,356 of record JAODAL010007168.1, on the reverse strand, counting down.
TTAGGGTGGGATCATAGGGGTCCTCCCCGCTGGGATCTGTGTGAGGGCCATAGGGAATGCTGGTTCTGTCATGGTGTCCAATGTGCACTTGATTCTTCATGAGGGTTTAGGGGGACCACTTTATCTGTCAGTGAGGTCCTGGGGCATAATGTACTGTCAGTAAGTTCCCCTGAGGGATTGTGGATCATCATGAGGTCCCATTGGGGCCATATGGTTCTGCACTGAGGGGCCATGGGGCACTGCTGGTATCTTTCAGTGAGGTCCAATGGGCACTGCTGAAATCTGTCAGTGAAGTCCATGGGGCACTGCTGGTATCTGTCATTGGGGACCATGGGACACTGCTGGTATCTGTCAGTAAGGTCCATGGGGTACTGCTGGTATCCATCAGTGAAGTCCATGGGGAACTGCTGGTATCTCTCAGTGGGATCCATGGTTCAATGCTGGTATCTGTCAGTGGTATCCATTGCGCACTGCTGGTATCGGTCAGTTTGTTCACTGGGGCACTGCTGGTATCTGTCAGTGGGAACCATGGGGCACTGTTGGTACCTGTCAGTGAGGTCAATTGGGTACTACTGGTATTTGTCAGTAAAGTCCATGGGGCACTGCTGGTATCCATCAGTGAAGCCCAGGGGGCCCGGGGTACGTCAGTGGTGTCCTTGGGGGCCTGCGGTATCTCCCCCCCCCCCCCCCCCCCCGTGGGGTTCATAGGCATTGCTAATATCTGTCTGTATGGTCCATGGGACACTACTGGTTTCTGTCAGTAAAGTCCAAGGGGCACTAAAAGTATCCATCAGTGAGGTCCATGGGATATTTCTGGTATGGTATCTCTCAGTGAGGTCTATTGGCACTGGGGTATCTTTTAGGGGTTCCATTGGCAATGGGGATCGTCAGTGAGGTTATGATCATTGCTGATATCTGTCTGAGGGTCCATGGACATTTTGGTACTTCCAGTAAGGTCCATGGTGCACTTTGATTTTGGGTCTTAGGGTCTATGGGGCAATCTGGATCTGTCTGTAAGGCCAGGGCCACTGCGGTTGTGACCATGGGCCTGCGGGAATCTGTCATGAGGTCCAGGGGCCTGCGTACTGCATGGGATCCATTTGTCACTGGCTCAGGCACAACCTTTAACTTTGTCTGGCTGGTCGGTATCTGTCAGTGGTGTCCTTTGGGCACTGCTGGTATCTATCAGTGGTGTCCAATGGGCACTGCTGATATTTGTCAGTAGGGTCGATACTGGCATCTGTCAGTGGGGACCGTAGGGCAGTGCCAGTATCTGTCAGTGAGGTCCATGGGGCACTGCTGGTATCCTTCAGTGAAGCCTATGGGACACTACTGGTATCTGTCAGTGGGATCCATTGGTCACTGCTGGTTGGTCATGTGCCCTTTGGGGGCACTGCGGTATCGTCTAAAAAGGTCCGGGGGCCGTGATAGTGTCTTTGGGGTCCACAAAGCACTGCTGATTTCTGTTAGGGGAAGTGAAAGGGGCATTGCGGGGATTGTAGGAGTCAGGGGGCACATTGATATCAGTGGGTCCAGGGGATCCCTGCGATATTTTTTATGGGGTCCCAAAATCTGGCACAGTGTTAAATTCTGTTTTTAAACCCAAGTTTTAAATGGGAAACAAGGGGGGCAACAAGTTTAAATTTTGGGCGTTTGACGGGGCCATTTTTCTAAATCACTTTGGGGGAGTGTAAAATTTTGCCAAATGTTATAAACCCTTTTTCTTTGCATTTCATACTTTCAGGCGCAGTGTAGTGCCAATCGACAATTCTGGCTAAGGCACCCCCTTTTTAATTTGGGTGTGGTTTTCCCAAAACTGTTCTGCCCTGGGTTTTGGCACTCAAAGGGAATAAAAAAATGTGTTATTTCCCCCTTAAATGAATGTGGTGCGATCCCCCCAAAAACGCCCAAATCTTTGGTGCATTAAAAAAAGTGTTTTTTGACGTTTTTTCCCAAAGGGAGTTATCTTGCCAAAGTTTGGAGAGCACCTGTTCATACATTCTTTTTGGTTCAAAGTACAACAGAAAACTGTCGCATCCCTATTCATATATGTTGCCCAAAGTGTCAGTTGTAGCTTTTGAGGGGTTAAATGTAAAGGAAAATTTCAGCAGTTTTAACCTCTTCTCGATTAATGAAGATATCGTTTTTCTTTGGGGAAAGTTCAAAAGGGGGTTTTTAACATAAAAATTTTAAGCGGAATTCCGTGCAGATTTCACTTTAAAAAAATCCCGTAAAAAATCTAGTTCCTAACATTAAGATGGGCAATCTTCATTGTAGTCCACATTGTGAACATAGCACGAAATATCAAATCTGTGGTGCAGAAAAAAAAAAACGAATGGGCTTTCCCCTTTTCGTAAAAGAGTCCCCCCCTAAAAAGGGAAAGCTAACCCGCTTTCCAAAAATAAAGGCAAATCGGGCCACTCCCAAAAGTGAATATCCGGGGAAAGAATAGTGGGGGCATTACCTCGAATTTCTGCTGAGGATTTCTGATAATGAAAAAGAAAAAATATGTAAACCCCACCAGAAATTTTTTTGTTTGTTTAAAAGAAATTTTTTTGTTTTCAGCAAAGAAAAAATTTTTTTTATATGACCTTAATTTTTTAAAAAATTAAAAAAAACATACTTTTCGAATAAAATTTCCTTTTTAAAAAGAATTTTAGGCTTGGGGGTTCATTGGATAAAACCCTTTAAAACCCTTTTACTCCTATATTGTTTATAGCCTTTTAACCCTTGTGATGGGCCTCCCAGGAGCCCCAGCCTTACAAATGCCCAAATCCCATGAGACAAAAGATTGTCAAATTTTACATTGAAAATTAAACCGCAGAAATTCTGTACCAAATCTGTGCAAGATGTGTTGCAGATTTCCTGTTGTAGATTATGCAAACAGGGTAAAATTGTATGTGTAAAAAATCCACAGTTGTGGATGTTGTTGAAAATATGTAGCATTTATGAAACAATATCTATAATAATAAAATGTAAGTGTGTATTCGTTGTGGGTTTTCACTTAAGCATTAAAGTTAAAGGGGTTTTGCCATGAAGTAACATTGATATTGGAAGCTTGTAGATTAAATAATAAACATTTTCACCATTCATCATTTTTTAAAAAATTCGTACTGTTTTTTTTTTTAGCGCTCCTTTAGTGACCATTTTTTAAAGCTTTCCCCCGGGTATAGGACCGGGGCTGAGAACCCCTTTCTGTCCGGGTCAGAATACTCGACAACCCTCCTTTTAGGCAGACTAGTTTTTCAAACCCCAGTGCTGTACCTACCCCTCTGTACGCCTTAATAATTACTCAAACAGTGAAAATAATAAAAAAAAAAAACAACTCAATGAGGTATGTGCATTGAAAAGAAAAAAAAAATCATTGTACTTTGTAGTACCACAGCTTATACAAAAAACAGACCTTTTTTTTGACAGAAAGAGGAAAGGCAGGGTGATGTTATCCAGCGGGGTACATGATTGCAATTTAAAAAAGTCAACACTCCCCCTTCTGACGCACAAGCTAAAGGCGGGAAAGCAGGAGGTTTAAATGAGATTGTGGCAAAAAACCCCTTTAAATTGGGGAAAAAAATGCCCTCCAAAATTTGCCAATTGCCCAATCCCCCAGTGGAGGATTCTTTGGGCCCCCCTGGGATAAAAATTTTTTCCCCCATAGACGGGGGCCCACACATTTTTCTTGGGCCCGCTTGGAATTCTTTTTGGGGGCCGCCAGAAAATTTTTTTTGGCCCCCAAAAATTTTAAAACTGGGATCCATATGGGTTATTATAGGGCCCCCTAAATTTTTCCCTTTGGCCCTTAGGTTTTTTCCCCAATTTTTTTAGGTCCACCATTTAAATAAAAAACCCCCCGGGGGGAGGTAAAAATTTTTAAAAAAAAAAACCAAAAAGGGGCCAAATTTAAATGAATTATGAAACCAAAAGGCAACCCCTTGAATAAAGGGAAAAACCCCCCCCATTTTCCCTAACCCATAAATCCCCCTTGAACTATAAATGGAAGGCCCCCGATCTGGTCTCTACCTGTTCTAAAAATACCAGTCTGCAGGCACCCAGAAGCAGACCATCACGTTAAGGTCCCCTTATAACAATTACCCGGGTCTCCCATTTTCCCCCCGGGTGGTGGGGGATGGGGTAAAGGTGCATGGGGGTTTTGGGTCACAATGATATCTAGCCCAGAGATAGCCCTCTTTAACCATTTTTTTAAAAAAAGATCCAAGTTTTTATCCACATTATCCCCCAAATCCGATTATCCAAAAGGAAATCTGTAAATAAACAGAAACAGAACAACCCCCTTTCAGTTAAACCTATTAGAGGATGAGCTCCTTTCCCCATAGAGTATACTGGAAAAGATAGCTCGGATTATGATTGGCTCTTTTTGACACCATAGGCTAGCATGTAGTCTTCGTCACTTCACTTGCAATTGGCTGACACAAATATGCCTCTCTTTGTATGCACCAATAGGGAACTAGTATCTATCCCTGTAGAACTTAGTGGAACGAGTAGCTCATTCCCTGATTGGCTGAAGCCTTCCCATAGCATAATATGAGTCTCAAATAGCTTGTTTTCTTATTGGCTGAAACTGTCCAGAACACCATTTTTCATCCAATCACTGTAAAGTTTCATTCTAGGCTATGTTTTTGAATTATGCTGCCTTACTGTTGATTGGGCCCCACAATTCCCAAGAGAAAATGCCTTTGTCGCTCGAGTGCGATTGGGGGACAAAATTTTACCAAGAAGGTAACCTTTATTTTAAATGTATGGTCTTTCCCGGTCTTTTTTTGTATCACGTTGTCCTGATGTAGCGCTGGTCCAGGCGAGAAACAGATCGAGTATTGTTATACCAGAGAAGGTGTTATAAGCTCTTTTATGGACATTGTTTTTATCTAAATAAAACCTTTTTTAGCACCATATGTTTGCCTCCCTGAGGTGTATTATAGACGAGCGCCAGGGCCCTTCCTTTTTCATCTTCATTCATACTACTAACGCCCATTGCCATGCTTCTTGCGGCTTTGGAGTAAAGACCTGCAGCTACCACTGTGAAACTTGGACGGAGTCTATACATATGCTTATGAGAGTTGTGCCTCTACACTATATGCACAACTCGAGAAGGTGAGCGTGCTGTTCACTGTTACTGTGTTTTATATTTTATATTGACATGCTTTTACCATTAGAGTGACCCCTCTATATTTTTTATATAACCCCCCTCCCAGACTCGCCCCATTCTAATCCCCCTCCCACATTCCCCCCAGTCTAATTAGTTGCAGAAGAGAGAATATATTTTCTCCCCATAGCCTCAATGTACGGGGCCAGTGGGACATCTGGATGTATTTTTTTGCGCAAAAACTGAACCAAAAACTGCAGTGCGTCGAAGTTAAAATACTGTTTGATTTCTGACCGTATTTTAACTTAACTGTGTAGACACAGCCTTAGAGACATTTTGGCCTTTTACTGACCATCATGACATCTATGGTGGAATAATCTGAACTACTCTACCAGCAACCCAGAAAAAGGTAAATGCCCCATAGAAGAACTGCTGGGTCACTTCCATTTGGTATCTCAGGTTAAGAAGAAAAAAATGTTACAGACAAAAATAGCCCTTTGAGGTCAAAAATAATGCTAGTGAAAAGGATTTGACATTCCTAGACTATGTGTTACTAGATGGTGCCTCCACATGACATTGTATTCTGCTTTAGAAGCACTGCAATACACATGAGCTGGTGGTGAATAATTTTATTACATAAAAATCTTAATTTACCAATGAGGAATACCGAGGCACACTATTGATCCATAGCAGTTTATAGGTGCCTAGAGCTATATATAGAGCTATACAACACAGATCTGTAGTACAACCATATGCACAATCCTTAAGGGGTTGTTTCGATGAGTGCTTTTTGGCATGTTGGAAGTCAGCTCATAGCTCGCTACAAGCCAAATACTTCATAGAACCATCATTCCCATTAAGTTCTATATGAGTTCTGAATACAGCCAAGCGCGCTTGCTCGGTTATATTCAAAATTCCCATAGAAATGAATGGGAAGGACAGACACAAGAACCACCCTCCCTAGTTGACTCATAGCAAGCTATGAACTGACGTGCCACACTTAAAAGTGCTCATGGGAACACCCCTTTAATAGCAGTTTTTAAATCACTTTTGTCTAACTGCTTTATATAACATTATATATGTCACAGAATTACAAGGGCATGTCACACAAATTTACCATTGTACAGAGTTTGCAGGCTCAGTCTGGTTGGTATAGACATGAATAAGCATTACAGTCATCAGTGGTTCCCATCCTTGTTTCCTGTCCTTGATACCCTGTGAATCCAAAAGATTTATACAAAGGAAGAACAAATATGCATGCACATTTTAATAAACAGTTACTAGGTTTGCGTAGTCTATGTCATGTTATGTCACCACAGCGCTGCCAAGATTACATATAGTCGTGGATGCTTTGGAATAGATTACAGCAAATTGCATCATCACAAATGGTAAATTATACCAATTAGGTCATGAATCAGGGTAAACAAAAAACCCTGATTATTTAAATTAATGAAATCATACATACGTTAATCATCATATACTTGCATAAGCCAGAACTCTTCAAGAACTGTATCCTTTTGTTGACATGTGTTTTACTCATTTCCCGGTTTTTCCCAAAAAACTGCAAATTTAAATAACCATAGCTGAAAAACCTTACTCCAAAACCCCACCATTACCCCCTCCCCCCCCCCACCGGAAAAATGAAAATATAAATCATCAAAAATCATTTAAATAGAATTGGTTTTCTTTCCTTTAAATCACATTTTTTAAACCCTGCTCTATCACTGCAAGTGTATTAACCCCTGAACGACCTTGAACGTATGCATCGCCGGGTTTCTTTGGGGGTTTTTAACGCACCGGGACGTATGCAAACGCCCTTTTAGGATCGCGGAACGCCTAAAAGCAGGTTCGCGCGTCGGCGCGGAAAATGCCCAGCAAAAATTTTAAACAGTTTAAACACCCCCCGCGCCCGGCCCCGCCCCGGAATTACCCCGGGGGAAAGGGGGGGGGGGGGGGTTTAAACCCCCTTAATTATCGCGACCAATAAGGAGCAACCCTTCCCCCCTGCGTCCTGTCAGCGCAACAACTGCCCCGAACGCACGATTTGGGGCACCCCCTGCCTTTTTGGCCAGACAGCACGGAAAGGCATCGAATGCCTTCCCGGTTGCCCCTGTGACGTAAACCAGGGGGGGGGGGCCACGAAAAAAAAATTAAAAACACGTACACCGCCCTTTTCCCCTTTACAAACGCCAATGCCCCAAAAAAGATCAAAAAATAAATAAAGTCCCCCATTTGGTATCGCCGCGTGTGTAACGACCTCCCTATAAATCGTCAGGCGAAAAAACCCCGTACGCTGAACGCCGAAAAAAAAAAAAAAAAAAAAACCCAAATCAAAATTTTAAGATTTTTGTTCACCCCTTTAGCACATAAAATGGAAAAAAAGCGATCAAAAACTCCTATAAAGGGAAAATTTATAAAAAATTAAAACGTAAGTTCATCCCGAAAAAAAAAGTCCTTACACAGCTCTGTATGAAAAAAAAAAAATTTATGGCTCTCAAAAGGGAAAGCGATGCAAAATATTTTTTTAACACACTAAAAACATTTTTTAATTTTTTTTTAAATGCTTAAACATAAAAAAACTATAAAAAAAGGGATATAGCCCATAATCAAAACGCCCCAAAAGAGTAAAGCAAACTTATCACGGATACTGCACGGTGAGCCTGTTCAAAAAAAAAATAAAAAAAATTTCTAGGATTTCAGTTTTTTTCTTCACCTTTCCTTTCCAAAAAAAATGGTTTTAAAAGCAATCAAAAAGCACTGCCCCCCCAAAAAAATTTATTTAATAAAAACATAAAACTCTTTTCCCAAAAAATAAAAAGCCCTACACACCCTCCAAACACAGAAAAATTAAAAAGTTAGGGGCTCTCAGACTATGGCGATGAAAAAACGTTTTTCCTGGTTGAAAAAAAGTTTTTTTAAATTTGTATAAAAGCAGTAAAACAAAAAAAAAAATAACCAAATTGGGGTTATGGGCCGGGGAAAAACCCCTTATTTGCCCCCCTCCCCTGGGGGAAAGCTTTAGTATTATTTTTATTAAACAAAATGACCCCCCCTTTAATTAAAAAAAATATAAAAACCCCAAAAAATTGCGTTTTTTTGGGGTTTCAAAACCCAAAAAACCTTAAAAAAATAACTTTTAAGTTTAAAATTTTGCCCCCCAAAATTTTGGTCCAATAAAAACTTAAAATTCAACCCCAAAAAACCAAGCCCTTTAATTTCCTCTCCACCAAAAAATTTAAAAATTTTTTGGTGTAAAGAATGGGAAAAACGTAAAAATCAATTTTTTATGGGTTTATTTCTTTTGGGTGTAAAAGTAATAGAAAAAAAAAAGCCCAATTTAAAACATATCTTTTGTAACTGAAACCGCCCTTCATAGTAAAGTTATCCTGACATTTACACTGCATGGAAAAATGCTGAAAAATTTGAAACCCAAAAAAAAATGACGAACGCTTTTTCCCCTCCTTTTTTCCATGGCCCAATCCCTAAAAAAAACAGGGAACCCTTGCACCCAAAAAAACAGTAAACCCCCCTTTGATGAAAACCCTGGGGGGTTTTTGAACCCAAAAAAAGGGTGATTTCGGGAAAGGGTTTTTTGTAAGCCGAGCACCGGGGGTAGGTTCCCGGAATACAGCGAAGTTACGGACGAAAAAAACGACTCCAACCCATTTAAACAACCCATATTTTAATTTGAATTTTTCAGAAAAGCTTGTGAAAAAATCCCCAAACACACATGTACAAAGTAGTGCCCAAAGGGCCCCTTTCCGCCCCAGCGCCTCCCGAGAGTGTTTTCCCCTCGGGATGAACAATCAGTTTACCTACTCCGGGGTTCAAAAAGGGCCAAACCCCCAACCTTTTAATCCCAAATACAAGGACAGGAACCAATCGTTGTGGTGCAGTTCAAAAGCGTGCGGGTGGGGCACAGACGTTTTAAATGAAAGCGCTCTACCCCTACCCCCAGACATAACACAAAAAACAATCCTCTCACATGCAACCGTTTCATAAATAACACGCTTTTAACAACCCCATCCAAACCCCCGAATCGGGGGGCGTATTGGATAAACACCTATGGCCTAAAACCCAAAATTTCTGTCCTAAAAAAGACAAAACACCCGCACACAGTCCAATTTTTTTTGCGTGCACGCTTTTTTTTGACCCGGGTATCCCTTTTTCGAGGGCCGGCATTTTGTTTGCTCTGAGTGATGTTCCATGTTTCCCAAAAGATGTAGTGGGTCCTCTCAGTCTTTGAAAGGGGGCCCTTTTCCTTTTTGGGGGCTTTCTTTGAAAACCCAGTTTCAATGCGCACAGTTACCCCCTCTCTCTCTGGGGGTTCTCACTTTTTGACCCCGGGGGAGCAGTAAATTTCTTCAAAAGCACCTTTTTCCCTCCTCCCTTCTCTTTTTTTTTCCCCCTTTCCCCAAAAAAAAAAATGGCCGCAAATCATGTCCCCTATCACAGTCTCTAGTCAATGTCTATCATTTGCATGCAACATTTTTCCAGAACAGTGGCATCTTGTGGCCAAACCCCAAAAGAATGAAACCCAAATGTTTTAAACAATAATAAGTCACACATTGTTTTTTAACTGAGTAAAAACAATGCGGCTGTTCCCAAACCCACATACCACCCCACTAAAATTTGGCGCCCCTCGAAAACCCCCATCCCCCCCCCCACAAAACTCGTCAGCGCATAGGGGCGGGGGGGGAAAACCCCAGCTTTGGACCTGGGGGGGGGTCCAAACGTGAGGTTTATGGGGCCCCAAGGGGCTTAAAGGCCATCCCCTGGGGGGAGACCTGTTGACTCCCCCAGTCTCTCTCTAGGGGGCCCAAGCTTGAACAGCAAAAACCCTCAGTTGACCCCGGGAACTGAGACAGCCCCCCAAATTCCTCAACTAAGGGAGGCGAAAAAAACAGGGTAGGTACTTCGGGCAATTTTTTCAGGCCCCTTAAAAATTCACTCGCCTCAACATATTTCTGTGCAATTTCGTAAAATGGGCCCCCCTGTCCCATCGGCCAAACCTCTTTAGACGGGAGGGCAGGGCCCACCCTTCCCCTTGACCCATTATGGGACCGCCTCCCACCTCCCATCCAATTTCCCCAGATGGCCCCCTTCCCTCCTGCCCAATAACGCGTCCCTTGGGGCAAAACTGTCTCTCTGACGGGCTGGGGGTTTTAGGTGCACCACTTGTTTCAGAGGGCCTTTTCCTACAACCTTGGCACCATCCGAAATCGGCCCCGGTTTTCCGGGGCCCCAGGCCGTGGTACTGGTTTGGGTGGTGGTCCCTGTGGGACGGGGAAAAGTGAAAACCCTCAATCCTTAAACCCGGGTCTCCCGAACACCCAGCTGTGGGGGGGAGAAAACCCTGTGGTACTTTTGCACCCTTTTGTTATGGGCCCCACTCAGCTCAGGCGGGTTACTCACCCAAACCTAGCCTTCTGGTTTGTCCTCTAAAGCCCCGCAGCATCTGGATAAGGGGGGCGGAAAAACCCGCTCAAAAACCCCCGCCCCCTTTCCGATGATAGGGAGTAAAAAGGGGAACGCCCAATCCCAAAAACGGGTACAGTTCGCTCATTATAGCCCCTTGGAAACATGCCCCCCGGGTTGGAATTTACCCTCTGTGGGAAACCCAAAACCTGTAAAAAGTGCTTGCAGCCCCTCAGCAGCAACTCTCAGTCTGACCCAATTTGGGAACAGCCACCGCAAAACTTAGTAAAGGGCCTGTCATGACCAAACTTTACAACCCCCAAAGGTAGACCCCCCAAATCTGCACAAGTAAATCTCAAGACTCTAGGGGCGCAGATGTCCGGATTTCTGAACGGGAGCTCGCTGTTAAAGGGGCTCTTATTTTAACCCCACAGGTAGACACTTGAGGCAAGCTTCAACACCATGCTTAAAAAGTCGGGGAAATTACACTAGTCTTTAAAACCACTTATAGGTTTTTCACCCCCAAAATTTTCGCCTCTCTCATGAGCCCCTTTAGCACCTCTGGTCCCATGACGGGGGATAACAATCTGTTGCCCGGTGTTTGCAACTCTATTGTAAGAAAAGATGGTCCGGCACAGGAGCCCCCTGGGAAACACTCACTTATCCCACTGCCCAAAAGACTTTGCCCCTCCGAGTCAGCTGGGCCCCTCTTCTGACTGGGGCCCGACCCGAGAAACCCGGGCCCACCCCCTTTACCTTCCTTTTAACTGTGCAACCATCTTGGAAACCCCCTGCCAATCACCACTGTCTTTTTCCCAACACCAACGGGATCCCAGAAAAGCCCCCCCCCACTTGGTGTCCACATCCTGGAACATAAAGGGAACCCCAAACCCAAAGGGCGGCAATTTTAGTGGGCCTTTAATCTTCGTCAACACTGTGAGTGGGTAGTCCCAACTGGAACCCGAAGAGGGCATCGGCATTACCATTTTCCCCCCTGAACGAAAATTTAAAGGGGAATTTTGGAAATTTTTAAATCCCGGGCCCCCCCATCTCTGCTCAAGGGGTCCAAGCTTAGCATTCCCCCAAAAAGTGCCAAAAGGATTTTTGTCCCCTCATGAAAGGTCACCCTGCAAACCCGTCAGGTTTCCCTGCAAACCTTTCCCGTCATGGCCCCCTACCCGGGGCCCAAAAGTTTTCCCAAATTAAAAAGGAAAATAAATTTTCCGGGGTTGCGCTCTGACTCTCTCAAAGAGCGCTTTGGGATAGGCAAAACTCCCCCTCTCCCCCCTTCCGGACCTGGGACACACGGCCCCCAACCCATGAGACTCCCCTCAAATAAACAACAGAAAGGGATATCGAACTGGCATAGGCCCCAAAACCCCGGGGCACGGTTTAAACGCCCCTTTTACTGAGTCAAAACTTTTTGCTGGGCCCTGGTCCCCACTCAATAGGGCCCATTCTTTGGGCCCCAGCCGTACCTCTTACTAGCTCATTTTAAGGCCTGTCCGATGAGGCGAAGCGGGGGTTTAAAACCCCTTTGGAAGTTATCCGGCCAGTCCCAGGAAAGCTTTACCCCTCCCTATGTACACGGCCGAGGCCCCTTTTGAACTTTCCCCCACCTTACTGGGGCCGGCGTACCACCTCCAGGGGGACCACATTTCCCCAAAATACCTATCCGCTGTTTAAAAGTTTGACCCCTTTTAGGGTTGATCTTGGTTTTTTCCGGGTTTGGGGGGCCGAGTCATTCCAGACCTGCCGCAGTTTCCGAAGATGGGCTTCAAAGGAGTTTCCCGAACACCACTACATCGTCCAGGGAAAATCATCACCGACTCAAAATTTTAAAATCCCCCCGACAGTGCTCCCCTCACCTCTGGAATGTTTCCCCGGGGAAAAAAATTTTTAAACAGGGCCCAAAAGGGATCCGATTGAACTCATAAACCCCATAGGTAGAATAAAGGCCGCTTTGGGCCCGTCCTTTTTAGCCACTTTGGGACCCGCCATTTTCCCGCTTTTCCAAGTCCAGAGTCCCAGAAAAACTTTTCATGACCTAAGGACAGCGATTTTTCAATTTCCCGGGAGTGGATAGGCCCTCCCCGAACAGTCCCGGGCATTCAGTTTTTTTGGGAATCTACACAGAACCTTTTTACTTCCATCTTTTTTTCCCCACCAAACCACCGGCGCAGCCCCCGGGACTTTGACTCTCTTGGGTCACCCGTTTTTCCACAAACCGGGCCCCCATATCTTTTTACTTCCTGTTTCATCTTGGGTGGGATTTTCTGGGACCTTTCTCTGATGGGCATAAAAATTGCCCCCCAAGGATTTCGTGCTCAATTTAAGAAACACCCCCCCCGAAGTCTTCCCTCATTCTTGAGAACGCCCCGAAATTCCCCAAAAGGGGAAACTTCCACAACGGGTTTTTGCCCTGAGTAAGAGCCCTGAGGCAACCCCCAAATTTTTTCCATGATCACTCGGGCCATTTCCCTTCCGCTGTTTGGATTTTTACTCTGTCGGGCCCTTTTCGCATAGGGCCAGGGCCCACCTCTTGTCAGGGAATAGCGTAACGTCCTCCCGCCCCGGGAAAATATCTTCTCCGGAACGTAGACTTCAGCTAACATTTTATTTTGGGAATGGTTTAAATCGCTGTCCATGACAAATTTAGGCATCTCAAAAGGGACACCCCATTTTTTACGGTGGCAAGGGGGCCCCAGCTACCAGTGGACGGGTTTTTTGACCCTTCCTTGAGACTGGTTCAATCAAGACTTCCAGCCCAATTTAACTTCCCCTCCGGCTCCCACCGGCAAAAATCCCAAAACCTTTGGTCGTGGGGGGATCTTGATCAGGGCCCTTTCCCCACGGCACCTTCACCTTTCCCAAAGGGCCGACCGGATGTGGGGCTCTTTCGCAGACTGCAGCTCCAACCCATCCCGTTTTTAGGAACCCTTTTGATTTGGGCCGGGGCGTGGTGGGGCCCCCTTTCCAATATCTTTGGGCCCTCCTTTTACCCCCTAAGAAAAAGGGGGATCCAAAATTCCCTTGGGGGGGGCACAACCAACCCCCATTTTTACATCCCCCTCCCCCCCGGTGAGGAAAGGGTTATCCACCCGGGGACCCCCCTCCCCTGCCCCCCCATTTGTCTTGCCCCCCAACAGCGGTCCCTTTTACCAAAACCATCCCTTCAAATCCCCTTTTTCCCCTTAATTTGGGGCGGGGGGGGGGGAAGGGGGGGCGCCAACCCCCCCCACCCCCGGCCCCCAAAAAACCCCTCCAAAAAAACCCCCCCCATGGGAAAAAGGGTCACCCCTGGGGCCCTGAAACCCCAAATAGGGGAAGGGACCTCGGCCTTTTAAAAAACCCGGGCCGTTTTAAAATTTTTTTTTTTTTTTGGGGGTTTTTTTTAAAATTTTTTTTTTACCCCTTATCTTTTTTTTTTCCTTTTTTTTGTTTTTTTCCCCCTTTGTCTTTTTTTTTTTTTTATTTTCCAAAAAAACCCCCGGGGGAAAAAAAAAAAGGGGGCCAAAACTAAATGCTTGGGGAAGTTGGGATCTCCCAAATTAGGGCCTTTGGGTTCTTCCCAAAACCCCAAAAAAGGGGGCCCCCCCTTGGGGCGTTCGGGAGGGAATCCGGGCCGCCCCACAATTTTCCCCCAAAACCACTTTTCCGGCCCCGTCCCATAAAATTTGGGAAAACCCCCCCAGAGAGCCCCCTTTGATTCGCCTATTACCCTTTATTACCCCGCTGGGAATTTTTTCCTGGAAAATTTTTGGGGAAAAACTGAAGGCAAAAATTTTGGGGTTTTTGTAGCCGTTCTTTTCTTTTCATTTTGGGGGGAAACTCCGGAAAAGAAGTTCCTCCCCAACTTTCCGGAAAAAAAAATTTTGGAAAACCCCAAAAACTTTTTAAAATAAAAAACCCGGGGGTCTTCCCCCACCCCCCCTTTCGGGAATTTTTTGAAAATTTTTACCATTTTATGGGTTTTTTTTCCTCTCCAAAACCTAATAAACATATAAAAGGGCATATCGGGGGATTCGGTCATCTCTTGGGGGGAATTTTCTTCCCCAAAGGATTTTTAAAATTTTGGGTAAAAAGGGCCCACAATGAAAATAAAAAACCCTAAAAAAATGAAATTCCCGAAAACCCCCAATGGGGTGGGGGGGGTAAAAATTGGATTAAATTTTTGTAAGGGGAAAATTTGAGGAAAAAGGTTTTTTTTTGAAAAGGGGGGGATTTTTGGGTGGGGTAAAAAGTGGGGAGGTTAATTTTTGGGGGGATTTGGTTTTAAAGGCAAGGGGGAAGAATATTTTTTTCCAATTTTGTTTGGGCTGGGGGGAATAAAAAATTTGGGTTTTAAGTTAAAGAAAAAAAGGTTTGTTGTTTAGGAAGGTTAATTTTTTAAAATTTGAAACCTTTAGTAAAATCCCCGAGTGAAAAGGGTTTTTTTTCCCTCAAATTTGGGGAGGGATTGTAAAAATTACCCCAAAAGGGAAAATAACTCACTTGGGCGGCCCTTATGGGGGCACCCTGAACTTGGCTCTGGGCCGGGGCCAGTGACGCCGGGGGGGAAAACCTCCCGTCGCAAACCCCCTCCATAACGGGCGTTGGGGTCCGCCGACTTTGCCAAGTTGTAAGCTGAGCACCGAGGTAAAGGGTTCCCGGAATACAGCGAAGTTACGGACAAGAAAACGACCCCCCCCCCAAAACCCCGTTCAACAACCCATAGTTTACTGAAAAATTTTCCCGAAAAGCATTGTGAACAAAAACCTCCAAAAACACATGTACAAAGTAGTGACCAAGGCCCCTGTGCCGCACACCCCGCTGCCCAAGTGTGCCCCTGGGGAACAATCAGTTTTTCCCAAATCCTGGGGTTTTAGAAAGGCCGAACACCCGCTACCTTTTTAAACCATACAAAGGGCAGGGAAAAATTCGTGGTGGGCAGTTTAAAAGCGTGCGGCGGTGGGGCACAGACCCCTTACAATGTAGCAGCCTACCCGCTATCCCCAGACTTTTACACAAAAAAAGATCCTCTCACATGCGAAACCCGGGTTTTTTAAAAAAAGCGCTTTAACAACCCCATCCAAAGTTTCCCCAATCAGGGGGGAGTTGGATAAACACCTATGGCCTGAAACCAAAACTGGCCTAACTAGAAATAACAGGGCCTCACACAGCCTAGTTTTGTTTGGCGTGCAAAAGGGTTTCCTTTGACCCGGGGGTACCTTTTTGATGGCCGGCCGTTGCTGCTCTGAGGGGAAGTTCCCGGGGTCCTTTAAAAAGATCCCCCTCTCATTTTTTGCAGAGGGTTTCCCTTTTCCCTTTTTGGGTCTTTCTTTTTACAACAGCTTTTAATGCCACAGTTCACTCCTCTCTCTCTGGGGTTTCTCACACTTTTTTAAACCCAAAAAGGGGGGCAGTCCCAAACTTCAGCCAAACATCTGTTCCCTCCTCCCTTCTCTTTTTGTTTCCCCCTCCCAAACAAAATGGCCGCTCCTCATGTCTCATCACGCTCTAGTCACAGTCTATCATTGCATGCAACAGTTTCCAAGACAGTGGCCTTGTGGCCAAACCCCAAATGCAACAAATCTTTACAATAATAAGTCCCCCATATGATTTTTACTGATTAAAACAATGCGGCTGTTCCACTACCACATTTCACCGTTCTGCTACTTGGGGTTTTACAAATGCGCATGGCCCCCCCCAAAATCTGCGTTCCAAACCCAAATAGCCCCCCCCCCTTTTACGCCCTACAACCCCCAAACAGCGTTTACACCCACAGTAGGGATTGCCGAACTTGGGAAAAAAAGCTTAACAAAATTTTTGGGGGCTTTTTTCCAGACCCAAAAATAGAAACATTTTGAGCTAAAATTGCAGATTTTTGGGAAAACATTTTTTTTTCAATTTCACAGCCTAATGTTAAAAAAAATGGGACATCGACTGCTAATCAAAATAGCCGGAATATGGACGGGTACTGGGGTTTTTTCTCCATCAAGCCCAAGAGAATGTGGTGGGGGGAAACGCCTGTTTTTCCTGGTGTGGGGAAGGAGGATTACCTCCGAAACGCACTTACAGCCCCAGTGAGGATTTCACCGCGAACACAGGCAACCCCTTCCCTTCCTGTATGTATGACAAGCAGGACTAACATTACAGTTGGCTCACATGATGAAGTTTTTTAAAAGAATAATTTTAGATTTGCAAAAAGGGTGATATATAAATCCTGGAAAAAGTTTTATGGAAATTTAACATTATAAATATAAACAAATTTGCATAAAATTTGGGACAACACATATCTTTGCATAAAAAAAAAGTGTGAATCACCGGGGGGGTCATATACTCACTGCCCCCCGGGATAAATCGTTAAGGGGTGTATTTCCAATATGGGGCCCTTTTTAGGGGTGTTAATTAAGTTTTAGCCCTTGGGGTGTCCTAAAAACTTAAAATGGCGCCAAATAAAATTATTGAAAATGAGACCCCAAGTCCCTTTTAGGTGCTCCTCCATCGGGGGCTTTGGGTTACCCAAAAAAGCACAGGGGGCCCACATAGGGGATATCTCTAAAGGGCAGACCTGGGGGAATTGATTTTACGTTCATTTACCTAGTCACATTTACCGTATTCCATGAATAATGGATAAAAATTTTAAAATCTGCAAAAATATGAAATTTTTAAAAACACCTCCACTTTGATTTAATTTTGTGAAAAACCTAAAGGTTTTTAAACTTCCTAAACACTGTTTTAAATACTTTAAGGGGGCCCCAGTTTCTAGATGGAGTCTTTATGGGGGGATTAACATGCAGGCCCCTCAAAAACCCCGTCAAATTTGGGCTGGCCCTAAAAAATGATAATGCAAATTTTTTCCCAAAGGGGGAAAAAAACTACAAGTTTCTAAGCCCCTAATGTCGTAAAAAAAAAAAAAACATTTAAAAAAGATGCCAACCTATAGTGGACTATGGGGAGATGCTAGTTTGAACTATTTTGTGGTGAATAATTATCTTCTTTCGCACAGAAAATTTTGTTAACTTTCAAAAATGACAAATTTTTTTTTTTAAATTTTATGAAATTTTGATATTTTCAAAACAACACGATTGTATGGATTTTAAAATTTTTCTTACAAAATTTTTAAAAAACACAATGTGCATGAAAAACAATCTTTAATCACAGGAAGGAAAAGGGCAAAAAATTTTTCTCCCAAAAAAGGGACACATTCAGATTTTAAAAATAGGGCGTTTCAGGGAGACCAAAAATGGCGGGCCTTAAGGTTAAATCCCCGGGGGAAAATTTTATTACCCCATAAACTGCACTCAATGTAATCTTGCATGGGGAAAAAAAAGAGGGCGTCATCCCAAATTCTCATACGTATTTTCAATTTTCTTCACTCAGGGAAAATTTTGGGTTACTTTTAAACTTTAGGGTTTCCTCATAATTCTCAGCTCCATCTTTTCTTCTTCAGAAAGCGGCTTTACAAACACAAACCTGGAATCTCTAAATAACTGTAAAATTAGTAAAAAAATTTGACTGCCCTTATTTTTCCCTATTCAAACCCAGTCTAAATGAAAAGGAAAAATCCCCCTAAAAATTTAAAACCCCTTCCTATGACCACCCTAAAAAGCACCCATTTTACTTTAAACCAAAAGCACAGTTCCCGAACCCCCCGGCTTAATTGTGGGGCGTACGGGAAGGGGCCTGATTAAACCGTGGGAACAATAAAAAGGGGGACGGACTCACAACATTTTTGGGCCTTCAGGGGAAAAAATTTCATGAGAACAACACCACTTAAAAGGAAAAGTATAATAAAAAAAATTTAAACTAAAGAAAAAAAAAATTAAATTTTACCAAAAAATCATTGTTTGTTTTTTAAAATTTTGCAGTTTTTCTAAACTCCATCCTCAAGACCCCCCCAACCCGGCCCAATTTTTTCAGGTTTTTCCTCATATTGCACGGGGTTAAATTGGATATTATTTCCTTTCTTTCTGTTGGGGGATCCCGACACAATAAAAATTTCCAAAAACCCAAATTTTAAAATTTTTTTATTTCAAGTGAAAATTCTGTGGGAAAAAAACCCCTAAAAGAAAAAAAAAAACCTTTTTTCTTGTAAAAAAATTTTTTGGGAGGATGGGGAAAAACACACAAAAAAAAATTGGTGGGAAAAATTGAACCCCTTTTTAAAAAAATTTTCCACTGCATTCCCTTTAAAAAAAGTTTCAAAAAGGGCCCTTTGTTTAAAAAAAAAAACCCTCTCTACTTTTTCTCCGCCAAAAAAAATACCTGTTATGCACCCCAAATTGGGGTTAAAAAGCCCCCCTCAATAAATTTTTTTGGGTTTTAAGGCGGTTAATTTTAAATTATCAATGGCCCGGGGGCCCTTTAAACAAAAAGTATTAACCCAAAAAAACCACAAATTTTTAAAGGATAAGGGGGCCGGGGGGTGGGTTTTAATTTAATTTTAATAGGTAAAGGCCGAACCCCCCCCCGTTGAAAAAAGGTAGGTAGAAAAAAAAAACAAGCATTCTTTTGGGGTGGGTTTATGAAAGGGCCCCCGGGTTTGGAAGGCGGTAAGGCCCCGGTGGGTAAGAAACAACCTCTTTTTGGTAGGGAGGTGGGTAGGTGGGAAATTTTAAAGGACGGAAATTTAAACGGGGCTGCACCAGAATCGGGCGTATTTTCACCCCAATTTTTTTTTAAAGCTCCCGTGGTCAGTCCCAAGCTTTACAGGGGCCCCGCGACACTTTGTAATGAACCTGATTTCAGGGGGCTCAAGAGAGGGGGTGCATTGAACCGTAAAGCTATAGATTTAAGCTTGTTATGGAAATTTCAGGTGCATTACTGTGGAAAAAGGTAAACCCCCTTTTCAAAGGGTTTATCTGACCAGACATGTCGTGTTAGTCTAGAATGCCCTGATTTGTGACCCACAAAGGCGGGGTTCATAAATCGCACATTCATATAAAAATTTTGGCAAAAAAATTGGGTTTTAAAAAACTAAAATTCATACATTTTGGCCTTAAGGTCTTTGGGCCTTAGCTTTCATTTTATTTTTTGTGGGGCTGGATGAAAAAAGGCATTTCTGACAGTTTTTTATTTTTATTTTTGTAGTGTTCACCATACAGATTAAATATCATGATAATTTTTAAAATTTGGGGCGTTTCGGGGATGGCAAAACCCAATAGGGTAAAAAATTTACAAAATTAATTAATGTTCATTAAAAATTTGGGGCCACTATATGCAAATTTGCTGTGACCAGCCCATTGACAGGGTAAAGCAAAAACTTTTTTTTTGGGAAAAAAAATATGGTGACCCGTGTTTCCCCATGAATACTTTTTTACAAATAAAGCAAAAAATTCTAATAGCTGGCTGCGGATATGCAGTGGTATCCGGTATGGTACCTTTTTTCACAGTTTTTTGATGAATACCTCCGACACAGTATGAACCCAGAATTATGTGTCCTTTTTTTTTCTTTTTTACAAAATAAAGTGTTCTTTATTAGGGAATCAGAAATGTTGCTTGTATTTCTTTTATTTGTTCAAACATATTTAATCAATTATATTTTTATTTTTTTAGTCCCAACATGGCACTT
Organism: Phyllomedusa bahiana; assembly: GCA_025379985.1. Classification (NCBI taxonomy): domain Eukaryota; kingdom Metazoa; phylum Chordata; class Amphibia; order Anura; family Hylidae; genus Phyllomedusa; species Phyllomedusa bahiana. The sequence continues at coordinate 284 of JAODAL010007168.1, read as the reverse complement.
GATCAATTTTTCAATACATAACAACACATTACCATTTTACTATATATTTATTGTATGAAAAAAGCACCCAAAAACTCTTTCTGACGGGGCCCTTTAAAGGTTTTATACATGGCAGACCTGAAGCCATTATTTGGCCTCTGGCTGCTATGCAACCATCAGCACCTGCAATCAAGACAAAATGCCCCAAAGTACGGGGGCCGGGGATTTTGGGGTTAAACCGGCCCTTGCCCAGAGCTCAGCTGACATTACAGCCTCTCTTGTGCGATGATGTGGGGACAGCTTCT